>JANJGK010001431.1:5000-112500 GCA_039081455.1 Macrobrachium rosenbergii | reverse complement strand
CTGCTTTCATGCTCGACTAATAGTGACGTGGTATTGTCCATATACGATTTCACATATTTGTCTTGACCTAATGATTAAACATTTCCGACTTATAAGAGAAAAGTCTTTTCAAGCCGATTTGACAGAGTTACTTTGAAGTATCATATATTTTTATACTTACACACATTCGTAATAGTTATCAATGATGTTTTATTCAGTCTTTTTCAGATGGACAGAGTCATTACTGAAAATCATGTAAAAGAATATTACGCTAGGAATTAGAGATATTGGCAAAGACAGACTTTTTATAAAAAGCTAAATATGCTTTGGTGCATTCAGGTATAGTTACTCTGCCTGAACGTTCGGTACAACCACATCCAGACACCTTTTTAAACTTTTTCCCATTTAATTCCAAAGTTTTATGGAAACCGCCAACAAAAACTATTTGCGGTGTTGCTAAAGTACTAATTTAATTTGGTACTTCAAAGCGAATGAGGTGGACGATTTGCGCGACTGAAATGAGGAGTTTTAAGGGACTAGTGAACGTTGTCCCTGTCAAAAGGTTTTCAGTTGGTACTTTCGAAGGGTTAGTTGACAATGTTCGCAAATGTGTTCTAAAATTAGGGCAGAGGCTAATAATTATTGTTTGTAACGAATAAGGGCATATAGCTTTATGATAACCGTGCAACAGTTAGCAAACGTCATTTTCTAACCTCTTATTCATTAAAAGAAAATTATAAATTACAAACAAAAGGTCTTCAGAAAAAAACCAGCACATATCATGCGAAGTATTCATGCCTCTGTTTTAACCTTTTAATCTTGGAGTAAACAAAGACTGGCATCGGCGTTTCAGAAGTGAAGGTCTGACCATATGGTGCCGTTGTCTTGCAAGCGCCATGTGGTGTTTGTGAGAGTTCTCTCTCTGCCGCCCTCTCTTCTCTTCTTGCTATCCGGCGATAAAGACGTCCCGTCATAAAAGGCAGTGAGAATACATTAGCCTCTTCAGCTCCTCTTCACCCCCAGAGCCCTTCGGCCACCCAGATAAGAACCACTTCGGAAGTTGTGAAGTATTGTTCGGGCGATATTGTCAAGCTTCTTTCAGTAATGGGGTCTTTCACTGAAAGCAGAAGAAATTAGTCTTACTTTATATACCTTAGACACGGCACTCGAAGGAACATTTAGATAGCTATTTTGAATGTCTGCCAGGAGTCCAATCTAAACTCTCTTAACATTAGCAAATCGGAAAGATTCCCTCAGTTTCATGACAACTTATTGTCAAGCGCATTTAACGATTTCCCTCTTTTAACAATAACGAATCGAATGTGTTATTGAATTCTTTCAAAATGCCATTTTGAAACTCCTGGCAAAATCTGAATGATCTTACATCGTTTCAGTAACGAGTAGAAATAAAGTGTTTAGCTCCAGAAATAAAGCATAAACACCGTCGTAGAGCTGAAGAAATGGTCAAGAGTGCTGGAAAATCATTGGAAGCAAGCCCATGCACCTAAAGTCACAGAAGCAATTATAATTCGGGAAAAATAAAAATAATAAAGAAGCCTTTGATAATAAAAAAAAAAACCTTGCAGTACGAATTATTCTTGACTAAACAGAACTATGATTATAATGCGATTAATAAATATAATGATAACGCACAAATCACCATCACTCGTGACACCAATTTTAACATCAAGGCGGGAGACAGCTACGGATATCAGAGCCCTTGGTAACCTGAAGGAAAAACCTGACCTAAATGCAACGCAAGCCACAATTTAAGTAACCCGCGGTCCCTGCAAGACCTTCCACCTAGCCTAGAAAGCGAACAGCACTCCCAGGAGTACAGTAGTTCATATATAGAATAATATTAAGCAGGAGTCGTATGACTTCACACGAAAGCCAGACACTGCCACTCCGCTCGCTGTAATGTTTGTATTGCATTCAACTAAGCAAGGACCATAAAATGAAAATCCATATTTGCATGTAAATATATCAGCCAAGATTTTCTGTGCATCACATGATGGAACACGGAATCTCATAGCCATCTCATGACCAGGAACGGTAAAAACAAAATAAGAAATGAAAAATAGAAATTATTTTAATATATAATATATACACACATATATATATATATATATATATATATATATATATATATATTGTTACGTGTGTGTCTTGGCTGATCATGTATTATTCAATTTACGTAATTTTTACGGCCCTGCAGACCAAGAATACACATAATCTGCCACTTGAAGCCGCAAGTTAACCTCAAAGACAGTCGTTAATTAGCCAAAGGTCGCCAGTTAAGGGTAATTAACCTTAACAAGAATATTTGAGATGAATTTTAGATTTCAAATGCAACGGTTCTTCCAAACATTCGGACGCTAGGCATAAAAAAAACATCGAGACTTAACTGTTTGCTTACCCTAAATCGTAGGCATGTACTGGAATAACGGGGGAAACTAACAATAAAATAATTTGGCTTAATCTAGACTTCGTAAACACATATACAGTAAGTGGGGGATGAAGGAGGAAACAAAAGAAATGCGAAATACAGAAAAAAGATAAAAGAATGGGCGAAGTTTTGAACAAAAGCGACTTTACCTTAGGACGAACGTTGTGCGCACCAACCACCGCCGAGAGGAGTCTTCGCAATTGCTTCTTCACTTCACTAATAGAATAATAGACAAAGAAAGGGAGAAGAGGCCCCGTCGGACGTGTGGTCTCTTCGAATGCTCCAGTCTCTCTGAAGTTCCCTGACCGGCCTAGGTCAAAAAAGGCCTACAGCCATGCCCCAGGCGTCTACGTTCTGTTAAAAACATTCGCCAAGAGAGACAGGTAGGAAGGAAAAAAGGACCTTAGGGCCACCTATTTTTAAGGCTGATATGGGAATTTTCCTATAAGGGAAAAAATGGCTGAATGCTACCTATCCTTTTCAACGGACGTTAAAGTTTGAACTGAAGACGCTTCTAATCTAGACAACGTCTTTTCCCGGTCTCAGTCAGGCTGATATTTTTACAATCAAAAGTTACGAGGGCGAACAGCGGTAATATTTGTAAATATATATATATATATATATATATATATATATATATATATATATATATATATATATATATATATATATATATATAGAATATGTATGTATATAGACTGCACAAGATTTAAAGATTAAAAGATTAAATACGTTTTATTTCTGACTGTTGAAATGGAAAAATTCTGAAATTACCATAAACTCAAAACCAAAAAACCTTTCCTTGAATGTTTATGTTTGTTATTTTTATAAACTTTTTATTGGCGCAATACATCGTGATGTGACTGGCTCTGTGATTGGAGGAAAACCTCGTGAAGCAATATCAAAGAAAACATCCGGCTGGAAATAGAAAATTTCCCCATGAGAAAGAGGCAGCTTCACAGGAATTCCTGAATTTGCAGCGGAAAGGAATAGCTTCCTAAATCAATAAATGTCAGTTAATGTTAAGCAATTTTCCCATAGCATAAGTGGAAACATTTTTTTTGCATAAAGTGCCGAAGGGTTATGCAAAAGTTCTTCAGTTAAAGGAAGAATATGGCAATGCCTAGTCTCTTATTTGACTCCATAAAATTAGGAAAATAAACTCTCAATGACCCACGCTTACACACACACACACACACACATATATATATATATATATATATATATATATATATATATATATATATATATATATATATATATATATATATATATATATATATATATATATACTCACGGGCGTGGCAGGGGAACGTATATCCAGCTCTAATCAAAGTTTTAAAGACATCTGACTGATTTGGCCACATAAAAAAAGTATGTTAACATTAAATGCAATGGAGATTAATGGAAAAGCAAGTTTGCACTAATTAAATTATAATTACACAAATCAGAAGAAAAATACACAGGAGCTAATCACCAGCTCCTTGGAATGGAATGGAATATAAAGTTTAGGCCAAAAGCCAAGCACCGGGACCTATGAGATCATTCAGCGCTGGAAAGGAAATTGAGAGTAAGGAACTGCTTTTACGTTAGTTCACAAATTAAATAGTGCCATTACCAAATAAATTACGATCTATGCTAAAATCTCTTAAGGTGTAGCATTAACCTTACTGTGAGGATAATCACATGAAGTTTTAGAGCCTCTAAAATAGTTAAGAGTACATGAAATCTTGCCACGACGGCACACAAATCTTCGATGTTAATCTTGAAGGAGTCTTCCACGTCGGAAGATCAAGGATGGACACCGCGGACAAGCAGGTAGGCTCACAGCATCACAATCGCCTATTCTGCAAGACAGACTCACTGTCACTTGGTTTGCAAGGAAAACACCTTCACGTTCACTTTGGGAAGGCTGAAGGCTGAGAGGGAGGCAATTAAAAGTAGCAAACTACATGAATGTGCTTACGTTACTTGAAATGACTGAACTTTCATGTTTTCCTAAAACATGGCATCAATACGGCTCTCGTGGTGGAGTTTCAAATCTCTGTCCGATAAATGATCATGAGAACTTCTTATTCCACAGAAGGCTGACAAATTCTCTGCGTTCTTCAAAGTAAGGTAGAACCCTTCTCTTCTTCTATGTGTTTTCGAATCAGCTGGTAGTATGACCCTCTGGTAAGGATATTAGAAAGCATTTAAAAGATCAAGGCAGTGTTTTCATAAAATTATAATTGAAAAATTGATATTTATATATTTTCCCTATTACCTTTCTATTAAGAACTTTATTTTGATACTCAGGCAGAATGACGGACAAGACATGTACATTCATTAATGAAATCCAGTCGTCTCATCAATCAGCCGCCTAAAATAGGGATCGAGAGAAGATAAGAAGAACACGTGAATCAAAGGTTCAAGCAAAATGTGACTTTCTATTTGAACGTTTTCACTTCTTTTATAAGCTTATTTTTATTTGGAATTGAAATCACTTTATTCTATCATTTCCAACAACTCAATTGCGCCCCTTCTCATTTCGAGATAAGCGCCGGCCAATAATCCCCTCGCCTTAAGCAGCTTGAGAGCCAAGAGAGGGCGAGAGGGAAGGGGAATTATCATGCACCTGATTTAACAGTGAGTGATTTCATGGAATTATGGCGCTAAGAAAAAGTTTCTTTCCTCAATTGTAGAACGATTTTCACCTCACTGAGTGCAGGTTTAATTAATTGGCGTTACTTTAAACCCGTTATCATCACAGCAGAGAATGCAGCTACATCATCTCATTCAGATCTTCACCTCGCTGTCGCCGCAAGAATCCTTGATGCTCGGTCAGGAAAGCGAATGCTGGATCACTGCATCATTTCTCTCTAGCAGTTACATATTCTTTTCTGGAAGAGTGACACGAACTTTAATTTGTAGTTGTATTAATAGATGAAGCCTTTTCATTACTACGCCTTTACTACTACTGTGCTGTAACGCTGTTAAACAACAGGATGAGATCTTTCAATTCATGTTCTTCATCACATAACCTTAGTCTAGGCGTCTGCTGAAGGTGTATCGGTCGATCAGTACTCCATCTCCCTTGTTTCTCTGACAACAAACCGAATCTTTCTTTCCACGCGTCTTTCAACATCGCTCTCTGCCTCATTAGTACTTCAAAGTAACGTAGGTCCCAGAAGCTCATTAAGTCTCCTTTGAGGGTATCCGCCTTCTAAAAGGACGCTCTTTAGGGAATCTGTCAATCTCTCAAAGGATGTTGATGGCCCTATAACGAAGATGTTGTCGAAGGACTCAGAGTTTCACAAAAGGTTTTTCATCGATTATTGACATGGTTGACAAGATTTGCAGTGCCTTATGATTCGTTACTATGGAAATCTACGTATCAATTTACAAAGTGACTGAAGCATTTTTTTTATCCAACTGAACATTCATAATCATTGTTTATGTTTAGGTTGCAGAATCTTGATGCAGTGCACTTGATATGTCTCAATAAATATTAACTGATTGAAATTACTAATAATTCAGAGTTACTGATGTCTCGTTAAGAAAATCTTACGGTCTGATATATATCATAAATATGCACCATCAAGGAAATTAAATTACACGGTTTAGAGTTTTACTGCGCATTCCACCTCATGATTTACGCTTACTGGCTTCAAACTACTTATCTCTAATCCCATTTATGATGGACAGTAATGTATTGCTTATGGGGACATCTCATCTCCAATTATAGAACTAAAAGATAAATGCTATTGTGCAGAGAGAGAGAGAGAGAGAGAGAGAGAGAGAGAGAGAGAGAGAGAGAGAGAGAGAGAGAGAGAGGTGGCTTTCAGGTAGAGGGAAGTATTTCCCAACTGTATATCCCAGAAGTTTCTAACGGCGCTTATTTTGATGAGTTACCACTAGCGGATCCAGACCCTGGGCGGCCACTGGACACGTGGCCGCCCCCTGAAAAATAATAATATTGAAGATTTAGATAATAACATAAATGAGAAATAGTATATATATATATATATATATATATATATATATATATATATATATATATATATATATATATATACATATATATATATATATATATATATATATATATATATATATATATATATATATATATATATAATGTGTGTGTGTGTGTGTATAATATGAAAATTGATGGCCGCCCCCCTTGAAATTTTTCTGGATCCCCTAGTGTGACTTACTTAGCGATCGGGATGTCATTATAGCGCATAAGCCCCAAACAGATGAGTGGCTGACAAACAATCATGAGGTGCTGTGTCTGTTATTTATTTCACTGCACAGAACAGTGAACGGATGAGGGGAAATGGGATGGGAGAGGACCAGCTTGTCAATGACACAGATTAATTTCAACTGTCATTTTGCCGAATTCTTTGAATTGCTGCGTTACTTGGTGGTCGATCATTGAAGATGATTGCTGTGATATTTTCCTAGCATGTATATCAATGAACAGCAGATTTAATCTTTAAAAATCGATTATAGATTAATTATAAATCATTTAAAAGACATTATGAAATCGTTCACAAATTATTTATAACTATTTATCTATACTAGAGTTACTATTGTTGAAATGAGGGCAGGATACTATTTAATTGCAAAATAATTCCGTTCTTTATTAAAAAATGAAAAATCAAACACGCAAAATATTTGTTATTTATTGTAATTTAGCAATCATAAAGAAGGTTTTTTTTTTCTCTAACTCCTCTCACAAACCATTATACTTTTTTTCAGGGTCATCCCACGAAGATGCAACTGAACCGCTTAAGGAACATCACCCCAACTTCTCTTTGTCTTCGAGTTCTCCTCGGTTCTTTTTCCTCTTTCGCAGCTTCTACTAACTCCCGACTCCCTGTTGTCTGTCTTGAGATATTCATTCGGCGGTTTCCTGGATATTCATCTGGAATGGGTTCCACCAAGTTCTTAAGATCATTAGATATATCATTAAAGAGAGAAATAGAGTTTCAACTTCGACCATTTAGCTTTCAGCGACAATTTTCCAGTAATAAAGTCTTGTGTCCAAAGGTATTCAAAGGGAGCTGAACAGCATAATTTTGTTCATATCCTTCGCAGTGCTGTACTTTGTAATTTACTACATTTTGAAAACATGATGAGCCCCTCCGATGGAACGGTGTTACAGCAAAGTGATTTCAGTAATATAATTCCATAAGGCTAAGGCGCAATCGAGTTTTCTGTACAGCTTATAATCAAGGGCGCCGAAAATAGATCTATCTTTCGGTGGTCTCGGTATAATACTGTATGAGCCGCCGCCCATGAAACTTTCAGCCACGGCCCAGTAATGGCCTATCCTATAGCGCTGCCAGACGCACGATTATGGCTAACTGTAACTTTAAATAAACTAAAAACTACTGAGGCTAGAGAGCTGGAATTTGGTGTGTTTGATAATTGGAGGGTGGATGGTCAACATACCAATTTGCAGCCCTGTAACCTCAGTAGTTTTTAAGATCTGAGGGCGGGCAGAAAAAGTGCGGACGGACAGACAAAGCCATCTCAATAGTTTTCTTTTGCAGAAAACTGAAAGGAAGCTTTTCAAATGCAGACAAATAATAATAATAATAATAATAATAATAATAATAATAATAATAATAATAATAATAATAATAATAATAATGTCTTATTCAAGTAGTCTTCGACATCAGGAAAAGCTCTGTTGCTTATGAACTTCAGGATGGAGAAATTTCGTTGATTTTAGATGTGGATGTAGTTACATTCTACTGCGAGTTATACGGAAATTGTTCATATTCTTATTCATTTTCTTTCGCCTCCTGTTCTCTGTACTTTTTTTAATGATGATAAGAATTTTGCCAGTATGTTTGTTTTGTATTCCCAATAAACAAAATTGTAAAAAAGTGTGCCAACTAGCCCCGGTCCCCCCTATCTGATTAAGGAGTTTAAAGAGAAGAAGAAGTAGCGATAAAGGGAAGTAAATGGAGAGGGGAAGATTAATGAGCGCTTGCATGAGAGCAGCATATACCACTGGACATATGCAGGATGATCAGAGTTCAGTCCTGTAAAAATGGATAACGTTTGAACACAAAGTTATGATTATACTGTATACATAGGATAGAAGGCATTCGTATAAAAGGTTTGTTCCTGGGCAATGGTCTGAAGAAGGTAGGACGGAAGAACCGGACGCAGTTGTTACCGTTTTCGCAAATAAGTTCTCTGTATCTAAGTACAATATGGCTAGATATCCATAAAGGGATTTTCAGTAGTATTTCCTCTTGTTACTTGTCAACTCATCACAAAGCTGCGCATATGGAAAAAGGAACTACTATTAAAATTCAATTACATTTATGAAGAGGAAAATATAAAAAAAAGTTCATGTGTTTTTATACATACTATAAACAGTGCAATATACATTTTCCCCATGAAGACAAAAGAGCATTAAATGCCTAAATCAAAGCGCTGGTAAAACCTGGAAATCTAAACTTATCCTTTTGATCGTCAGCCACTTGTTGCAAATCGTTCTTATCTCGGAAACTGAGCTTCTTGGACTAATTCAGCAATTTCTCTTTTGCAGCAGAATCAGAGGAAGAGGAAACGTGAGCAGCACTGAAGTCGGGAAAAGCTTTGTTCGAAGTTAAGTGGAAATGGCTTTCCATGAAACGAAAATGATCTTATTTCTTAATATCATTTAGCATTCCCTTGGTGCTTTTCGAGGAAGTTTCTCAGAACCCAATGAAGAGATGGCGCTGGAATGTTCAGAAACTCAACTTTTTTAATTTATTCTTTTACTGTTGAAATATCTTCACCCCCTCCTTTCATGTAGCTTGGTAAGAAAGAATTTAATTTTATTCAACTCTCGTTATCTTTTTGATCGTCACATTTCTTACTTTTTATCCTCTGGCTATATTTCATTACAATAATCTCTTTATGTTTGATGATTTTATCTTAAATGCAAAAGTTACTCGACATGGGAATATAGAAATACTTCATTCTTTATTAACGAATCATATTTACTAAAAATTATATCACTTCTTCTCTTAATAATGTAATACAAACAAGTTTTTCAGCTCCCAAAATCTCTTGGTGACATCGATCTTTCACGAATTCTGGACTCTCGCTGCCCGAGCGGGTTTCCAGATTTTCATAATTAGTTTGCTGACAGTTAGTGACATATATGGTATGTTATCATTTTCAATTATTACAGTAGCCTTAATTCAACAGATGTTATATAATTATTTCTAGATTAAGCAAGTCAATAAATCATATAAGAGGGATTCTTTTATGTGCAATACAAAGAGAGCATAGAAATGACATTTTTTTAGTACCCCCATCTCTCTCTCTCTCTCTCTCTCTCTCTCTCTCTCTCTCTCTCTCTCTCTCTCTCTCTCTCTCTCTCTGACGATTCGGAATCGCATCGTCAGACTCATTCCAATACTTCCTTATGAAACAAGTTCCGAACCAACGATTGACAACAGGAATAAATAAATCAGAAAAAACTCACAAAATAATACAGGATATTCATTTGCAGTATATACTGATAGGAGAAAAGGGCTCCTGCATTCACTCAACTTGACGCACACCCTAATACTAAGGAAGTAAATCAATGTAGGTGAAGACAGAAGGAGTGCTGTGCAAGATGGCAGTATGTACATGCATTACATATATATATATATATATATATATATATATATATATATATATATATATATATATATATATATATATATATATATATATATATATATATATACATATATATATATATATATATATATGTATATATATATATATATATATATATATATATATATATATATATATATATGTAATATATATATATATATATATATATATATATATATATATATATATATATATATATATAATATTATTCCACAGAGGGCCTCAGTGGTGCAGAAAGATTCAAAATAGATTTTTATTTACAAACTTTCAGAGCCTCGTGTGTTCCATCTTCAAAGACCGAAATAATAATAATAAAAAAACATACGTGTCAGACGTACAGTATACATAAGCACACGATCGTAAATGTCTTACTTCTCCTCCTGACCTGTGACTTGGATATTAGGTCTCGTTCCTCGGGCGTCGCCTCCATGTGACCTTCGCAGCTGCATCCTTTCTTCTTCGGGTGTTCATGAAGTTATTCCACGCGTCTGTTCAGCTTTTTCTCCTCGACTTCGTAAACTATGTGGCACATGATAGAATCCTCATTTTTTCCCTTGTTTCTTTCCATGGTCTTCTTGGAACACGTCACGGGAGCCTTTTCTGCACCCCCCATGGTGTGAGGGTGGAGGACGCTTTTCAAGTTCTCACCTCCTCGCCAGCTTTGATGGTGGCGGAGATGTGACATGATGAATGGCACTGGGGACCTCCTCCCCGAACAATATCGGGCGCTTCAGCATGAATGAAGGTGGGAACGGAATCATTTTGAGAGAAAATGTTTTCCTTCCATGTTTTTATGCACCAGCTGGACAGCTGGTTTACATTGTGTATACTCTCATCCATGAGACCGCCCATGAAACAGTTTTGGCGCTATAGTTGAGACTTGGTCTCATTATCATTAGATGACGGCCATTGGCGGACAAAATAAAAAGGATACTTTCTATCCTTTTCCCACAAGACTTTTGCAATTTGCACCTGCTTGTTTCCCTTTAAATGTCCAAGGATTTGCTACAGTGGTGAATACGAACCCCACTTTTCGGCCAATTTCATTGGGGCACAAGAAATTTTAAGAAATGAGTAAAGGAACAAGAAAATAGGATGAGAATTCCAAATCATGCCAATGGAGGGACTAGACAGTCTCCGAATATTCCAATTCGGGAGAGTAATCCATCCCCGTATTGAGCCCTTCAGAAAATCCATAGTCAGTTTCCTTCAGTAAAGTCTTATAAGTTCGATAACTGTGTTAAACATGTATTAAATAATGTACATTTAAGAATTTAAGCAGCCTGTTAAGATTTCAACTAGAGCACATCATACAAAAGTATGATTCCAAAAGCACTGCGGAAAGAGCCAGGAATTTTCTGATTAACGAAGAAATGTTCAAAGCTCCCACTGTATCAGACAATGAAATAATCAGGGTGTGACCAATAATATTAATAAGTGAACCACAAGGCATCATTTGAACAATAAAACAAGTCTTCAATGACGCAAAATGAACGCAAAGAAAAGCGTGGAGGAGCCGGGTGGTGTGATGTGGTTAAGGAGTTGTGATTTACATATCTATGTTTCTGTGAAAAACTGATGAGCTGCTGTTACTTTATAAGGAATGCAGGTGGAAGCTGCACTGACTTTTTATGGCCTGCAACCAGCGGGAGGGAGAGAGCGATTAATATTTCCGTAACACAGGCGCGTATGACTGACTCCTTCGATTAATTCAACAGGATGTTGATTTTAACTATTAAAACGATGATGGTTCACCTAAAGCAAGAAAGTGGAAGGAAAACGGTACTAGTGTTTCCGCATTTATTGTTTCTTACGACAAAAAAAAAAAAACGAAAAAGTGACTTGTAGTAATATTTGCATGCAATTTGTTGTGATGACCTTCAGCGCATCAACTGGAAAATCACACATATATACATTTATGAGACCAATCACATTCGTTAAATAAATAATACAAAATGTTAAATAAACTGCTTCCTACAAGGAAGAAGCCGTGTTCTTGCTACTCCCTTATTTCAGCCTCAGTCGCGGAAAGTCAATGTATTGTGTTTCGTGTCCACGAGATTCCTAAATTAGGGAACGACTGACCTCCAGATACTTTTAGAGGGGATGGAACTGATTCCTTTAACCTCGTTCTCTTTATTTACATAAACCTACTGAGCATTCACAAAGAAAGAACTTTTATTTACAATTAGGATTATTTCAGTGATCTGTGAATTCATACATACAATAAGGAACATCATAATGTGATAGTGTTATTTTTTTTTCACATTAAGGTTCATTCTAATCGTCTAACGAGAAAGATTTTCTAATTATCCGTTTCACGAAGAACCAATATCCGTCTGCAAATTCCATTTTATGTTAATAATTTTTCAGTCACCTTAAAAAAGTGGATCGAGGATTGGTTTATCAATGTACATTGTATTGACAACAAACAATTCAAGTCATCTACGCTTAAAGCCATGATAATGCATTAACCATCGAATAAATAAATACATTAATTCACATTTCGAGCTGTATTCCTTAATTCTTAAAATTCTGAGAAAGGGAATAAAAAACTTACGAAGTCTGTCATTATTCAGAAGACTCCTCAGGTCTAACCATGGTGGGTTCTCACGGAAGTTTCATGCAAAGTTCATCACTTTTATAACAGCCTTACTATAAAAGCAAGATATGAGAAATGTATTTAAAGAAATTAGAATACGACGGATGAGGCTAGTCTAGGCTCTGAGTCTAGAAAGAAAATATACAGATCATTTTAAACAGGTAAAAGATGAATGACTGAAAGGCTTCATTCAGGAGATTAATAACTGAGAAACCTTTGCAATAAGCTTTGGCTTTGATAGATGGAAAGTTGAGGACTGAGGTGATGGGGGTTGTGCTAAAGATGAAAGAGTAAAGGTCTTTCTATCCAGGAAAGATTAATGATCAGTCTGGCTCTTTATATCGTTTAATCAATGGAAACAATGGAAACTATAAAGTATTGGCAAAATGTTTTGTTTCTGAAGTGGTTTAGAGAGACGAACCTTTGATTTAAGGCCTTCAAATGAACGCATTATTTATGACCAAAAAAATCATATGTTTCCTAAATGAGTTTATCAGGACATCCGGTTTTGGAAATCTCCAAATTAAAGTTTAGTCAGTTCCACAGTGACCGCTACATAATTCGGGGAACTGTCCAAATATAAAACAAAAACATAAAATCGACATTTTTTTTAACTCTGCATCTCACTGAGAAGTTGAGAAAACATCTCCATTCTCCTTACATAATATATTAACGATCAACAGGGAATAACAAAACACGTTCCGAAAACTATTGACTTGAATTGAATGATACATTATGGTTTTTCAAAACGTAGAAAATGATTTGTGGATTATTAGCAAAGGTAGAAATATTAAACAAATATGATTCACAGTGCCATCTTGCCTCTACTAGTTTTAACACAGGAGAGCACTGCTACTCTAATTGAGCGCTAAAGTTGCTTGTCTGTTGGATGAGTTATGACTGATTCAGAAATTTCTCACTTAAAAAATGAAAACAAATAAATGAATAAAGGGTTCACCATGCGATTGAGAGATACTGCGCCTGGATTTCCAAAGAAACTACAGAGGCATCAACTGAAAAGTTATGATAACCCTGTGAATGGGAACAAAAGAACCTTGCGGGGAGAGAGAGAGAGAGAGAGAGAGAGAGAGAGAGAGAGAGAATGACGTTTTCAGAATGAGTTATGGACAGCGGTAACTCATCTAAAGACGGCCAGTGTCTGCCACCAGAGATCGATCTTCGGGGATTTACCAAGATGCGAGACGGAAGACCTGATAATGTAAGACTTTCGCAGCGGACAAGAATTATTCAAGTAAACCGATATTATGGTGCCTTGCAGCAGTCCAAGTTCCGTTTATTGCACCTGACTCAGCGTGACTAGCCCCTCCGACCACCAAATAGCCCAAACAACAACGAATTGAGGATTATCCACCATAACAAAGCCAATGGACAATAAAAGCAAATGCCGGAGTCTCTCAAATCACAGAAATTTCGTTCACTTTCCCCTCGACCCTTCCCTGCGTGAAAACAAGCAACCTCTTCAGATTAACGATGGAGTTCTTTCATTTTCTTCCTAGCACCGCGGTTAAAGTGAGGAAAACAGGTTCTGAAATGAAGGCGAAGTCTTTCTAGTTTACGGCTGCGACATGTTACAGTCGAAAGGACACCGGGACGAGCTTTACTGTGAGAGTAAAAGGAGGCACAATAGGTCATGAAGGAATGATTGTGAACGATCCCTCAGTCCTGATGCAGGCACTCATATAGCCCACAATTAATCAATCTCATAATATGACAATTGTTTTACCACCTCTACTACTTGGCACAGGCCCATGAAAGAGGCTGGACAACAGAGAGAGAGAGAGAGAGAGAGAGATGAATTTGGAGTTCAAAGAATAGTCTCTGCTTTTCGTGTGGATATGTCTGTAAATAAAGTTGAACAAAGGAATGCAAAAACGTCGGCCGCTTGAGCACTCGCTAGTTTGTCAAATGACCTGATTTCCGGATAAGCTTTCCCACAACACCTCACGTATTTAGTAAAGGAGTAACACACACTTCGGTCTATCTATTGCATATTACTTTGTAATTTCCTCATAAAAAACACTCCCTTTAACCTAACAAAAGAAGTTTTCTTAAATAATAACACGTTCATATTCAGTTAAACCCCTTAAACATAAAGCAAATCATTACACAACAGCATTGTTTCCCTACGTTCTGAATAAATAAACATTCTATAATATCTGGAAATACCTTGAAAAATATTCTCTGAATGTTTACAAACTATCACATTCACGAATAACGATAAAAACAATCCTGATGATTGTGTGCTTCGATTTCAAATGGTAATAGATAGACCGAAGTGTGCGTCAGCATGTGAGTCCATCCTTCTGATTCCCTTCTCCCCCCACCGTGACCCTGAGAGTATTCAAGTTCCTTTGCTGTCTGTCTGTCTGTCTGTCTGTTCCGAGTTTCACACACATATTTTGATGAATATGACGACGATTTAATTCCAGCTAGAGTGAGATGTCCAGTTGCATTATCTTAATCTATCTTTTCTTCACAAAACTGTGGTATAGTAACAAGTTATCTGTGTTAGCGAGTGTCTGTGTATGCGTCTCTCACCGAAATTATCAGAGAATGATGAAGTGTCAAATATTAGGGAGCCTTGCGTGTCTATTTCATCTTGCTGATTTACAATGGACAACCACAACAGTCACTGAAAGGAGAGAGGGGGAAGAGGCTAATATATCTGAATACGTATCATTACCATCCTCCACAGTTGAGGCTATAGAGCGTTGTTAAGAGCGAAGAGATGTATGCCTAAATGCATCCCTCCTCCTGGGGTATATGAGTTTTTTCATTTCTCCAAGGCAATCACTCTTGTGATTGGGTCCTTGGTCATGATTTGGTGATAACCGACTTTCGTATCATTCCAACTCTGACGTGAAAGAAAATCATGTTTCTTTTCAGAAAGTGTAACTTAAGGTTTTGAGTATCGTGCTCTCTTTTTTTATATAAAAAGTGGTGATTCTAGCAAGTACTTTTAATTTTTCATGGCAAGAGGGAGTTTTATTTCGCGTTCTCAAAGAGAGAGAGAGAGAGAGAGAGAGAGAGAGAGAGAGAGAGAGAGAGAGAGAGAGAGAGAGAGAGAGATATGAATAAAATCAAGTTAATACGAGACTTAATACAGACAATACTCGAAGTCAATTTCCGTTTCGAAAGTCGTAATTACAAACCTGACTTAGACACTTGTTCGGGAAAAATGTCCGCCGAGAATTTTCCTAAAAAGACAGAGGGAGACTTTAAAGAGTCGCTTATTCTGAAGGTTATCCCACTTCTCCCTCAGACTGATGTCGCAGTCTCTAAGCGACTGAGAGAGAAGCGCAAAGAATGGAATGTAGGTCGATGGACGTGAATAATTTCTCCCATTGACGTCATATGCTAGCAAGATTACATCTGCAGTTTTTTTTTTTTTTTTTTGCCAGTGACTAAATCTCAATACTGATTTAGTTTTTAGTACAGAGATAAATTGAAAGACAAAAAGCCAAAAGAAAATGTCTTCCTTTCTGTCCTATTCTGCTTCCTCCCACTTCTGAGGCCTCATCAATTATCCAGATTTAATGTTTTATATTTATGAAAAATTGATGTTCTTGGTAACGCAAGCTGAAATCTTCTTAATGTTATAGATATATCGAGAATTGGTTTTCGTTTACTGTCATAAATTTATATGATATTTCTAAATAAGATTAGGTCTTCTCGTGTATTCATCTAAATACTGGGAATCCACATATTTGGGCTGAGTTACACTACGGAACTCTGATGCTGCTATGCGTCAGTCACTTTTTTTTTTTTTTTTTTTTTACTTTGGGCACCTCTACAAATTTTGTGGCCCAACGTGACAAAATACACATCCGGCACAAATTGAAATTACTCAATCATATAATAATGATTCTAGATCCTTTGATAATACTTCCCTCCTGAGAAGCAGAAGTTGGAGTGATTGGTGCAAAGAAGGTTCGTCACTAAAACACAGGTTAACAGAACTGCATTTTTTCCGTCCGTTTTTGCAATGTTCATTCAAATAGAGAAATGTCTAGAAAGTCCCTTTATTCAAAACTATGCGTCTCCTCTCTGAAAATAGGTATATAGTGTCCGCTTGGACATAAGCCTTGATATCACATAACCTGATGAGAAAGGTAGCACTGGATGGCAAATAAAATCTCGTGCAAGGACCCAAAGGACGACAGATCAATTAGCTTTTGATGAACTGTCAAACACCCTTCAAAGGGGAAGCAATTTTGTTTTACAGATTGCAAGGTCAATTCAATACTGCTGTCACCATGACATCTCTGGGAACTGACTTCGTAAAATATTATAGGAAATGACAAGTAATAGAAATTTCTTCCCTTATACGACCGACTAGGAAGTCATCGTTTTAGCTCACAATTAAATTTAATGAAACTAATCAGAATCTATGACTGAAAAGTAAAAAAATAGGTTTTTTTTTGAAGGACTATTACTTTGTCCTTATGCTCTATAAGTGTCCGAAGATAACTACAATTAAAGGAGAGACTGAACGCTATGAGAGACTTTCGATTATTTATCTCAGACAAGCAGAAAATGCAGCAAGGGAGGATGGGGGACCTTCCTTCCTCCCTTCGAAGGACTCTCGCCAACTCTGAACTGCTTCCTGACACAGGACGTGGAGGAGGCGCCCTTGTGAGAGAGTCGAAGTTTCGACGCCTCCTGAAGGAGAGAGAAGCGTCTTTAGCACGAAATGGTCTGGGGAATCAAGTAGAGGATGGAAACAGTCAACAGGAGTTTGGTGGAGCTTGAGAAGAGACGTGGAGGAAGAGGGAATGATGAAGAGAGATAGAGAGAGAGGAACTAAAGAAGGAAGAAGTTGAGTGGTTGGTCATTTTCTTATGACTAACCAGCCTTCTTCTCTCAGACAGGATGAAAATAAGAGGTCGGGGAGAGAAACAGAGGAGAAATTCACCTGCTGACAATCTCATGCAATGAACAAAAGGTCTCATTCGAAACAATATCAAAAGCGAGAGCACTTTACTGGCTTCCATTTATATCACTTATATTCCAGGGATTGGATAATTCCAGAGTTTTTTATTGTTTTATATAATGTGATATAGAACGTTTATTTAAAGAATAGAGATGATACGCAAATCACTGCTATGTCTATTATTACAGTAACTTGTATCCATACACACACACACACACACACACACACACACACACATATATATACACATACACACATATATATATATATATATATATATATATATATATATATATATATATATATATATATATATATATTTAAATTTATATATAGTTGTATTATTCTCAGTCACGCAGATAAACTATCTCGAAGTACTCCACAATGAAAACGAAGGTGAAACAGAGGAAAAAGGAAATAGAGTTCTTAATTTGTCCCAACAGTTTCGCCTTCCATCAGGCCTCTTCCGGGGAACTTTATGACTAATCAGTTTGAGAAAAACATATACCGAACATATGTTTACATTTGACTTCATGACTTACATAAAACATAAACAAGTAAAAATGGTTTAACGGTGCTTACGACTGTTACAGGATAATGTAAAATGTAAATTGTCTAGTACATAGTTCGTCCAACAGAAAAGGATCAGTCTAATGAGGCTAAACAGGTAATTAACTGCATACCTAAGTCAGTATAATACATAATTTGTATTGATTTTTCATGGTATGTATAACGAGTGGGCCTGTCTTGAATAAGCCTATACTGCCATTAAAGTTATCATAATTTTCACTATAGTGAATACATGCCGTTTCTACTAGATTTCTCTCTATACAATTATTGTTTCTGAACAAGATTCTTGCTTGAGACCACTGGAGTGGATAAAAACATTCTCTAGCATGTTTACTAATGCCACTGTTTCTTTGATCAGCTTATGCTGTGCAATTCGTTTCTCAACAGTTTTGTCCAACATAAAATTTATTGCAACCACAAGGAATTCTGTATACTACCCCGTTGTCGTATACAGGGCTGTTTCTTATTAAAGTAATTTAAGTGGGTGGATAATATGATCGAAGGCTGGCATGTATGGCAAACACAGGATATTGCTATTAAAATTCCTATTTCCGCTGGTGGAATAAAAAGACTTTTTGACCTGAGAGAAGAACTCATCTATACCAAGTAAAGTGAAATTGTGCTTATGACCTAATCCATATATATAATCTATCTCGTCATCAAAGAATTCAGGACTGACTAGATAAAAAGCTCTAAAAAAACATAGATCTTACTTCTGACTGCTTTACTTGTTCAGATTATTGTTGCTACCTTTCGATGTACTTTAAACTTCAAGTATTGTGATTTCTGAAGACTTAAACATCCCAGAGAGCTATATTCTTATTGTCTTCCTTCTCAACAGTAAACTGGATCGAAGGTGCTAACCCATTCCAATGTGTTAATGTAAGGTCTATGTCCAAGTGAATTTTCCAGATACTAAATATGTCGTCAACATAACGGAACCAAAGTAAATTGTCGGGTCAAATGGAATTAGCTAGCCTACTCTCATAAAATTCCATGTAAATGTTAGAAAGAACAGGTGAAAGGCAATTCCCTATTTGCATACCAGATTTCTGTCTAAAATATTTACTTTTAAAAACAATCCAAGTATCTACTACGCAAAGTCTAATTAACTGTAAAATGACACTAACTGGTAAAGTAAAAAAATCCAGAAAATCATTAACGGGTGCACAAGTGAACAAGCTACTTACAGGCTACTTACATCGAAACTAAACATATTTTCATCGTTCCATCCATAAGCTCACATTTTTTGCAGTTTATTAACAAAATCCACAAAATTTATGATATGGGACTTGGAAATTGTCAGCTAACGGCTGTAACAACGAGACAAGGAATCTAGACAAAGCGTATGTGACGCTACCAACTGTACTGATCATAGGCCTAATAGGATAATTGAGTTTATGGGTCTTTACACTACCGTACAAATGGGGTAGACTTGCATTATATGAACGAAACCTGCCAATCATATCCTGATTTTTTCCAAAAATTACTTTCATTGTCTGTGAAATTCACTATTAACTCTCTCTAATGGGTTAGATAACAAAGGGTCACATGTACTGGCATCGTTTAACAAATCATTCATCTTATTTAAATACATTTTTATATCATGAGTGACAATGACCCTTGCTTTGTCGGCTTTGGTGATATATAGATTATCATCATCTTTTAAAGGATTTAGAGCTACAATGAACCTCTTAGGAAAATAATTAAGATAGGTTTGCTTGATGTAAGCCCCATAAACTATGCCTTCAGCTATGCTCAAAATATTATTTTCGTTGGAATTATATTCTACTAACTTTTCGTTTTGCACAAGAGTCTTGAAGATATTTACAATGTCGGGCTTCTTTGTAGGGTTATTAAACTTTATCCCCAAACTTAACGTTGTCTTCTCATTTCCTGATAGCTGTCGGGATGAAAGGCTGCAGAAACTGGATTCATCTCCTGTCTCTTCCCATGTCCCACTAACTGTTGATTAGTGATTCCAGTTTCCTCTTGTGCGTCGTCTGTACTTCCGCCCTTGCTCTTCTGAGACGACTTTATGTCCAGTTCATGAGGGGCGGTGCCACTCCTGAATTATGTCTCTATAGAAGTCAACTCTGATACGCTGAACATTTTTAAAACGCTGCTTTGTGGATTCTCTGCCACTGTTGATATGGAAATTCAGGAAGATGTTTTCCAATTCACCATAGTTATAATTCTCCAAGGCTCTCATGCTTTGAGTCATCAAGGAATTTGGCACCACACATCACTCTTACAGTCTTGGAGGAACTTCATCTGCAATTTTCATATATATATATATATATATATATATATATATATATATATATATATATATATATATATATATATATATATATATATATATATATATATACATATACACAAACATATATATTATAGCCTTTGCATTGATGTGCCCTCGGATTTCGAACCACGAAGAGAATTTGATGAAGTATTTTATGAATGGTTTCACCTCCTGTGGTGAGCATTACCTAGTCCAAGACGTCCAAAAGAAACGCTTTTGGCGGAGCAATGAGAGCTCTCCCCCCGCCCCCCCCCCCCTCTCTCTCTCTCTCTCTCTCTCTCTCTCTCTCTCTCTCTCTCTCTCTCTCTCTCTCTCTCTCCATCGTATCCGAGACACACAACGATCGATTATGTATCTATTGTATTGCTAAGTTTGACATAGTCATAGTCTACTGGATGGAGAGGAACGCACGCAAACTTCCCTCCTCGTCCTGTTCAAGAGTTTAATTTTAGATTTTGATCTAACATGCAGTTTAACGCTGAGTAGTGTGTGTGTGTGTGTGTGTGTGTGTGTGTGTGTGTGTGTGTGTGTGAGTGTGTGTGTGTGTGTGTGTGTGTGTCCCTTCCTGAAGAACTTTGGTATCTTGTGTTGTTCATCTGCTTTGCGCTCTATTTCATCAAAACTTTGATGGATGTATGAAACTAAAGGTAATGACCCAAAAAGGGCATCCCGTTCCAAGATTAAAGGATTTTGGATTAGCAGCTGCATTTCTTGTCTCTAGTGAACGCGCTTTTCCCATGAAATTATATTGCTTTTCATATTTTCATTTTTGGAGATCATAAGTCCTATAAATAGAAATGAATAAGAGAGAGAGAGAGAGAGAGAGAGAGAGAGAGAGAGAGAGAGAGAGAGAGAGAGAGAGAGAGAGAGGATTTTTCTTGATTTTCTTACGATAACAATAAACTGGTACAGAATTCCAGATCATCTGTGTAACAGATGATCGATCTGTCACCAGCATAGACTTTCACTGACCGCCAGGTGTGGACAACGTAGGTCATAAATCACTTTCCCCAGCAGCAAACAGTGTCAACGATTGTGACTGATCCCTCTTTACTCCAAGTAGCTTATCATAATATTAAGTCGGATGCAGCTTCGAAAGCAACATGGGTGGACCAGGAGGCTCTCCTCTGCGGCTGCCTCTCCAAAAATAAACAAAATGCCCTATTCAGAAGGGAAGTCATCCTCTGCTAGAGCTTTCTCATAGAGAACCCAGGATCCTCAAGCTGCTGGGGAGCATTCCTTAGCATTCCACGGCGGAGCCAAAGGGTCACAACCAGGACGGGAACTCCTCTTTAGTCTACATTGCCCCAGGGTAACCCTAGGGCACCTGCACAAGTGAGAACCCCTTCTCCTGTGGCCCTCCCAGCCTAACAGGATGCCTGCCTCCCTCCGAAAAAGACAGGCCCGGAGGAAGACCTTCCTGCTGGTGGGCCCCTGAGTTCCCTTTGGGAAGGAGTCCCCGAAGGGCAGGTCTCTTGGCCGGCCCCTGGGGTATCAAATACTGTAAATAACTTTATTTTCATAATGTGGCATATGGAGGACAAAGGGATCATACTGCATAAGATTAAGGGCATGTGGAATCAATCTGAAGCCATCTAAAGCCTCGTGGAAAGCTTCAGGCTTCAAACAGAGACTCCAGAAGCCAAGGCTTGCTTAGGAGGACTGAGCTTCTGAATCCCATTCGCACACTCGCGATTTTAGAATCTTTCCTCGGCTCCAAAAGGATCCTCTGTTGTAGGTATAAGTGTTTCAAATAAAAGTTGAGATACTGAAGATTTTAGACTTACTTAAAGGCACCGATAAGCTTTGATTGGTCACAAACATTCACACACAAACATACCAGTGACGTAACTGGCATTCCATTAGTGGGGCACCGTAGGTGGGGCCAAGATATTTTTTGGGGGGCCAAAGAAATTTACACAAAACAAATGTACCAAGTACACTTCTGTAATTAATAAAATATACCAATTAGTAAAATATGCTGTTCTCGAATATAAACAGTATATCCACGTGAATGAAGGAAAATAATAGTGTTAGTAATTAGTAAACCTGTATTTGAATTTATTGCTAAATTTTCAATTAATTTTCAACTCTCGCTATATGCAAATGTATCAAATACTGTAAGGTTTAAACTTTAGCTTCAAAGGGAATTTCAAGGGGAAGGGGGGGGGAGGCAGTGGGAGGGCCAGACATCTGACTAGGGGCCCCCACCACAGCGACGCCACGCCACTGACACACACACACGCACAGAGAGAGAGAGAGAGAGAGAGAGAGAGAGAGAGAGAGAGAGAGAGAGAGAGAGAGAGAGAGAGAGAGAGAGAAACCTATCTATGTAAATTATTAAGCATATTCTAAACAAAGATTCTCTGAAACCATAATTAAAGGCCTGTCCCTGCATCTCTTAATAACAGCATTTATTCCCTTAATTACACATATTATCGTGGTGTTAAGGGCTCAAACTACTGTCGGCAGACGATAAATGGAGCTTCCTAACAGCCACTTTCGTCTTCAAAGTTTTAGCGTGTAAGGTAAAATAAGAACTAACTAAGTGGTATCCTGAAATAACTGACTTCATTTCAGTCCAGTAATCATATATATATATATATATATATATATATATATATATATATATATATATATATATATATATATATATATATATATATATATATACATATATATATATATATATATATATATATATATATATATATATATATATATATATATATATATATATATATATATATATATATAGAACCAACGAACAATCAGAGTTACAGTGATAAACAAACAAAGCAAAAAACAGAGAGGAAATGTCAGACAAAGAAGCAATTCACACCGATTAAAGACAAAAATTAAAATAACAACTATCACAGGTGTATCGTTACATGCAAGGAGATGCAAGAGAGAGAGAGAGAGAGAGAGAGAGAGAGAGAGAGAGAGAGAGAGAGAAACACCTAAACCTGATAAATGACATAGACGAATGAATAAACACCGAAACCGTCCCTCTGGTAGAGTCACAGAACCTCCAAGTGTTAACCATTGAAAGCGGCGTCATATGAAAGGCCCCAAGCGCTCTCTCCAGCATCAGACACTCAGGCGATCGACGGACCGGAAATAACTCTGAAACCTCGGTTGGAACTGACAGAGCATAAATGTGGTTCAAAGCACCGTAGCCAGATGGCAAACGGTTTCTGACGTACCTAAACTATTTGTCTACCCACATTTGTTTTCGTCTGAATCTAATGATATCAAATGAAGTATGTATTTTCTATCTTTTTATTTACTATCTCAACTATCAGTTGCAGTATTAGTAATAAGTGCAGGTGATTATTTTATCTAGTGTTCTAAAATAAATAATATTTATAATAAGATAAGTAAATTCACAATGTTCATTAGTGAAGCAGTTTGAGGCCACGAGATAATCTTCATATCAGGTCCTTGTGGTAATTTGATGTCATCTCCCAGTTTTCTTCACTGGTCTCTCTAGAGTCTTTGTATAAATAAATAAATAAATAAATAAATAAATAAAAAATAAAAATCGAAACTTTCATGGTATTTAAGGATACTAAATCTATTGAACTATGGTGGTTGATGGAATTGTTTAGTAAAGTTGCCTACGAGATAGGTTTTTGCTATGATCGGCTGACAATTCTTGACCATTTGTTGATTTATAAAATTAACAGATGTACAGTACAGTTTAAACGCTTTGTTTTATAAATGTTTTCCTGTCTCATCCTTCGTATTAGAAAGTTTGCGGATTTTGGTATTTTTCGCCAGTTTCTCGGCAAATCGTCATTTTAAATCTACATAACAAAGAACCGTCAATGAATACTCCTTGCTGTGCTATTTACTGACTGAAGAAACTGCAAGATTATGTTTTCACCTGTGGGGTTCCATCAGCTGTGGTGAAACATGGCAGATATTTTCATGACTTCCCTTTCAAGCCTACCGCAGCATGATACATTTAAAATACGATACGCCATCACCATTAATTATTATTATATGAGTACCAACTTGGCACAGTGCCATTATCGTAGATGCTGGAAAATGATCCTGCCGGAGGAGTTGTGCCCTCTAGCTACCTTTGTGGCCTTCTTGGGCTAAAGAATAAACCAAGCCGTTTTCCATAGGCTAAGGAATGTAATTTCGGCATATTTAATGATCATCTTTTATTATTAACAATCATTGATTACTCTGAATCTGTCACCTATTCTCTTTGTGAATCTCTGTAATAAATCTCGAGACTCAGAATCGCGACCTTGTGTTTATAGTGCCCAAATGGCACTGAGCTGTTGCCCAAGTATCGTGGAAACACCTAACTAAGTCCACGTTTACCTTACTGTAATGCCTCTTCAAGGCAGACTAACAGCATGCGTGCAAAATTCGCAACTGATTATTATTAAGAGTGCATGAAGTATCCCTAGAATTAACCTAGTATTCATTCATTGTTTTAACGATACCATTACGCTGTGAAAATATTCTGATTAACGCTGCCTTAATGTAATAGGAATTTAATGATAAGAACATGTCATTTTTAGCAGCAAGTGTTTATTCTGCATTAATGTAAGTGTCACAGTGTTGTTTTGCCTCATTGCAAACTTCCATGCATCTTCGTCATTAGAAGAACTTTAATTTGCATTTATTCCAGTCTAAAGGAAAAATAATTTTGGGCCATAAAAAAATTTCCAGAGGCTACAACCTTGGCATTTTGATGATTTACACCAGCCTTGCAACATTGCAATAAGGTAAACAATTTGCAATCAATACAATTTCGACTACATTTTCTACATAACAGACAAATCGCTTTCCCTTTCTTTAGTCTGAAGCAAAGGCTGGTTCGTTCCCCAAAAACTTCCTCATTGTCTTGCTGCTTTGTATGTTATGAGCTTGTTTGCAACCATCCCGTATTGCAAGCACATTGCAATATATTGTGATTTCGAATGCATATTTGTCATTAGAGCCCCAGCAGACTGCCTTTAATTCAGTTCGAAGCTTCAAAATGTGGTTTTGAACTCCCAAAATCCAATAGACTACAATCAAGTCAAATTTGTTAGTTCCTTTAAAAAAAACATAAGTCTATATACTTGTTATTTTAACGAATTTAACTCTGCTTGCAACATTGCAGTAATGCAAATTCATCTGATAAAAGCTAATTATGCATGCATGCAAGATATTTAAGGCCCAGCAGACTGTGTTTTATCCATTTTCAAAGTAAAGCTGTTTTGCTCCCAGACAAAAAAATCCTAGAGCTATATTGACGAATTCTTCCTTGTATTCAACATTGTCGTATTACAAGCAAATTGGGTAATATTGTAACTTCCTACAAATCGGTCATTAGAAGACCAATGACCAACATTTCACCCACTTACAATTTTGCATTCATTGCAACATTAACGTATTGACCTTATGATTATAATGTTGCACACTGCACCTCTGTCTGGGATATTGCAATGAGGTTGGATATTTTTTTTACCTTTATAATAGCCTTCTGTGAAAGTAATTCTGGAATCAAATGATTGCATGACCTGTTCATGACTTTATGTAATTTAATGATTCGGGTCTCAATATAAATTTAGTATTAGTCCAATAGTCTTGACTCAGTTTCATATAAATGACACTAAACTGTAATGGTCATGTGATTATAAGAAGTTATTATATGTTCAAAGGTTAGATTACGCTTGAGTTGAGTTCAGTTTCAGCCTCCTAAATAAACCAACCATAATTGGGAATTTTCCAGTAATTATGTTGTGAAATAGTATCAGAATTGTTAATTAACGCAATCGTACTTTAATTAAGTCTTCAATCCTACATATACTCTAGGCGGCCACGTGGTCACCATGCGGTCCTTTATCCACAGAACAATTAAAACATTTTTTACTATAAGCAAGTCGTTACCGCCATCTATTGGCCACCTAAGAAAATCAGCGCAAGTGGACGACTGCATTTTCAAATATGGGCGAGGAAGCTAGTTAGATTATTCTTATTCCAAAGTTTTTCTCATAATCTAAAATAATGGGTCTATTGGGATATCTAAATTCAACTTCAATTGGAAATGAGTATTTCATGTAAAGGAAAATGACACAAAATTCGACGTAAGGGAAGAAGATAAAAATCAACTTGCCTACAGTCCTCCCACATAGCGAAAATGACACCGCCCGTCATAGACGATATGAAGATCCAGGCATACCAACAAAATGAAATGCAACATCGTATTTTGGACAAGAACACTGCAGTTCTGAGTATAAAATGATCGAAAAAAAGTGATTATTTTAATTCAGGTTTCTGAACTTACTGCAGACTACATGGAATAACAAACTGTCTTTAATTCATCTGGTTTAAAAGCTATATAACAGATTGGCAGTTGCAACAACCCTTCTGCTACTGTTCGATGACATGAAGGTCCTGGCATGTTTCACTCTGACCAAATACATGCAGGAAACAAATACATACTTTTAACAACTTTTTTTTCAGGATATACTTCGAAGATAAATATACCCAATATTATTCAAGAATAGCAAACTATAGTTAAAATGTTTAAGATATGTTATGAATATGCATCATGAACAGGTCAAGTACAGATGCTTCCCCAACTCAACTGTGGAAATCGATGTGCAAAGGAATCATCATTTTATGACACCAAACTATCTAAAAAGTATTGTGCAATGCTAAAGGTAGGAATGACTATTATGGTAATATGAATAAGAATTGTCAATGAACGGATGAAGTATAGTCTATGATGACTAAAACATATTATTATTATTATCATTATTTATATGAACCCTATTCATATGGAACAAGCCCACAGGGACCACTGACTCGATATTCAAGAAGCTTCCAAAGAATATTAAGGTGTTCATTGGGAAGTAAGAGAAGGTAGAGGGAAATACAGAAAAAGATCTCACTTATTAAAATGCAAAAATAAATTAATAAATTAGTAAATTAATTAAAAAGTATTAAAATGCAAGGAAAGTAGCATTAGATAGCAATGCATTGCATCTTGAATAATACATTTTTTCCAAGCAAATTACACTAAATTACAAACATTTCCAGCTTGAAAATGCCTATAACTTAGCATAAATTTCATTTTAAAAGAGTTGACTGATAATACTGAGAGAAAACTTGCTTTCTTCTCTCCATAATTACTGAGAAATACTGTTCATTAATTTGACATCATTTTGAGGATTAGGGCAAAACTACTTTCATTGTGATACCGTTATGCTGTAAATCAGCAATATTATGTAATTTCGACCACAGTGTATATTCGTCATTGGAGGGCCAATAAGCTGCGTTATATCCAGTTCGAAAGTCAGATCAACTTGGCTTACGAACAAATCCTTAGGCTATAGCTTTGCTTCTGATGAATCTTAGTGTGATTGCAACATTGCCTTATAGTAAGGATTTTGCGAGACATTGCAATTTCGTAGTCATATTAATTATCCAATTTGAAGGAAAAGCTGGTTTGTTCGACGAAAAAATCCTTAGTTTATATACTTGCCTTTCAGGGGAATTTTGCCTGGTTTGCAACACTGCTGTATTGCAAAGGCATTGCAGTTTATAGGAACTTCTGTTGCATATTCGTGATTAGGAGGTCAATATTAGCACATTCACCATGCACCTCCATCTGGAACATTGCGATCAGTGTGGATATTTGTTGTTCTTTGAAAGAGCCTTCTGAGGAAGTAGTTCTGAAGTAAAATGATTGCATGTCATTTTCCTGACCTGTTTTAAGGTAATGAATGATACCGGTCTAAATATCGTATTTGTTCATTTGTCTTGTTTAAGTTTCATATAAATGAAGCTAAACTGTAATGGTCATGTGATTATAGGAAGTCATTATGTGTTCAAAGGCTATATTACGTTTCAATGTGAGTTTGGTTTTAGGTCCTGTCTCAGGAGACGATAAGTGACTTTTTTCATTCATTATCAAATGAAATTGTATCAGAATTGTTAATGAAATCGTAACATTGTTTGGTATTCAGCTCTCCATATACTCTAAGGAGGCCACATGGTCGCCAGGCAGTCCTTTCTCCACAGGAAACTTTACAACATTTTAAACTATAAGCAAGTTGTCAACGCCATCTTTTGGCGACTGAAGAAAATCAGAGCAAGTATACCAACATCATTTTCAATGAAGTTCGAGAAATTTACCTAAATAATTTTTATGGCAAGCTTTTCCGTATTATAAAAGACTATATTTGTGTTAAGATAACACAATATAGCACCAACTTGGAGTATATCATTCATAAAAAGAAAAAAATGACGCGAAAATCATCACTAAAAGCGAAGATGACGTGACACGTCATAGACGATATGAAGATCCAGACATACCAACATAGTCAGATTTAACATCGTATTTTGAACAAGAATATTACAGTTCTCAGCATGAGATAACTGAATAAAATGCAATTTATTTGCAATTCAGATTTCTGAACTTACTACAGGCCAAGTGAAATAATAAAATATCTTTAATATACCAGCTTTAAAAGCCGTACAGATTGGCAGTTCCGACAACTCCGCAGTTACTGTTCGTAGACGTAACGATCGTGGCATGTTTTGCCCCGACTAAATGCATGCAGGAAACAAGTTCATACATTTAGCAGTTTGTATTTTTGGGGGGGTGGTGGAGGGTGTTGGAGGGTGGTGGGCGAATCTTGCGATAATAAACATATAAGTAGAAGAAGCATTGATGAATCACTATTTACATACTTAAAAATCCTTTAAGATTAACAAACTATATTGTTAGAGTTGAAGATATATTTCCAATATTCATCATAAACAGATCATATACAGGTTCTTCCTCAACTCATTTGTTGAAACTGATGAATTTTTGCATCATCATTTTATAATGCCAAAATATCTAAGAACAATTAGGCAATGTATAAGCTCGGAAGGACTATAGCTGCAATCAGAATATGAATATGCACAGAGTGGTTGAAACGTAGCATATGATGACAGCAACAGATATTGGAATAATATATCCTATTTACACAAATTGCACCAAAATTAAAATATTTTCAACTTGAAAATAACTATAACTCAACATTGATTTCGTTTTGAAAGAATTCATTGACATTATTGATGGCAAACTTTCTTTTTACTCTCCAGAATTACTGAGAATCACTGTTCATTGATTCGAAATTATGAATAGGATTAAGGCATAAATGCTTTGAGTATGGGCGCCTAATGGCATAAATCAACAATATTCTGCAACTTCGAATGCAATGGATATTCGTCATTGGCTGGCCAATAAACTGAATTTTATCCAGATGGTAAGGGGAATCAACTAGGCTTACGAACAAATCCTTAGGTCAGCTTTGCTTTCTGGCGAATCTTGGTTTGATTGCAACATTACCGTATTGTAAGGAAACTGCGGTCTGTTGCCATTTCGTTGGTATATTGTTCATTAGAAACCAAACGGATTGCGGTTTGTCCAGTATAAAAGTTGGTTTGTTCAACGAAAAATCCTCAAGTCTGTATCCTTAACATTCTGGCGAATTTTGCCTGGCTTGCAACATTGCCGTATTGCAAGGGCATTAAAATATGTTGCAAATTCTCATGTGTTTTCGTGACCAGAAAGTCAATATATTGCATTTTATTCAGTTCGAAGGAAAGTTTGTTTACCAAGAGAAAAAGTCCCAAGGCCTTCCTATTTTGGCAAAGTATGTCTTGCTTAAAACATTCCTATTGCAATAGATTGCAACTTCATATGCATATTCGACATTAGGAGATCCTTAAACTACATTTTATTAAAAAAAGGAATGGTTGGTTTTCTCCGAGAAACAGCATAATAAGGCTGCTACTTTGCACATCTTTTATTGCTTGCAACATTGCCGTATTGAAGGATCTTGAAACATTGCAAACTTCTATACACATTCGTCATTAGAAGAGCTTTCATTTGCATTTATTACAGTCAAAAGGAAAAACAATTTTCGGCCATACAAAAAATTTCCAGAGGTTACAGCCTTGGTATATTGATGATTTATGCCAGGTTTGCAACATTGCAATGATGTAAGCAAATTGCAATCAATGCAATTTCGACTGCATTTTCTGCATAACAGACAAATCGCTCTGCCTTTCTTTAGTGGAAGCAAAGGCTGGTTTGTTCCCCAAAAACTTCCTCATGAACTTGCTATTTTGTTTGCTGTGAGTTTGTTTGCAACCTTCCCGTATTGCAAGCAAACTGCGATATATTGTGATTTCGAATGTATATTTGTAATTAGAGTCCAAGCAGACTGCCATTTATTCAGCTCGAAGCTTCAAAAGCTGGTTTGGAACTCCCAAAATCCAATAAACTTCATTTTATTAAATTTCAAGTAAAATTTGTTAGCTCCTATAAAATACATAAGGCTATAGACCTGTTATTTTCATGAATTTATCTTTGCTTGAAACATTCCAGAATTGCAAATTCATTCGATAAAAGCTAATTATGCATGCATGCAAGCCATTTAGGTCCAGTAGAAGGCATTTTATCCAATTTCAAAGTAAAGCTGTTTTGTCCCCACAAAAAAAAAAAATCCTAGAACTATTTCCCTGATATGTTGCCGAATTCTTCCTTGCTTTCAACACTGTCCTATTGCAAGCAAATTGCAGGATATTGTAACTTACTACAAATCGGTCATTTGAAGCCCAATGATCAACATTTCACCCAGTTAGAAGGAAAGGTTGCTTCGCTTTTTTCGACGAATCTTGCATTCATTGCAACATTACCGTATTGACCCTATTATTGAAATGTTACACACTGCACCTCTGACTGGGACATTGCAATGAGTGTGCCTGTTTGTTTGTCCTTTATAATAGCCTGTTGCGAAAGTAATTCTAGAATCAAATGATTTCATGACTTGTGCATGACTTTATGTAATTTAATGATTCGGGTCTAAATACAGTATTTGTCCAATAGTCTTGACTTGGTTTCATGTAAATGAAACTAAACTGTAATAGTCATGTGATTATAGGAAGGTATGTGCTCAAAGGTTAGATTACGCTTCAGTTTGAGCTCATTTTCGGCCTCCTATTAATTAATGAAATCGTATTTTAGTTATGTCTTCAATTCTAGATATACTCCTAAGGCGGCCACGTGGTCACCATGCGGTCCTTTATCCACAGAACAATTTTGAGGATTTTTGACTATAAGCAAGTCGTTGCGGCCATCTATTGGCCACCTAAGAAAATCAGCGCAAGTGGACAACTGCATTTTCAAAGTTGGGTGAGGAAACTATTTAGATTATTCTTATTCCCTTCTTCTTTTTATAATCTAAAATGATGACTTTATTGGGATACCTCAATTCAACTTCAATTGGAAATGAGTATTTCATATAAAGGAAAAATGACCCGAAGTTCGACGTATGGGAAGACGATAAAAATCAACTTGCCTACAGTCCTCCCCCATAGCGAAAATGCCACCGCCCGTCATAGCCGATATGAAGATCCAGGCATACCAGCAAAATGAAATGCAACCTCGTATTTTGGACAAGGACACTGCAGTTCTGAGCATACAATAATATAATAAAAACTAACTTTTTTAAATTTAGGTTTCTGATATTACTACAAGCTATGTGAAATACCAAACTATCTTTGATTCACTTGCTTTGAAAGCTATATAAGAGATTGGCAGTTCCGATAACCCTTCTGTCACTGTTCGATGGCATGGTCATGGCATATTTTACTCTGAGCAAATACATGCAGGATACAAATACATACTTCTAACGATTTATTTTTTCAGGATATTCTTCGAAAATAGACAGACTCAATATTATTCAAGAATAGCAAGCTATAGCTAAAATGTTTAAGATATGTTATGAATATTCATCATAAACAGAGGCTTCCCCAACTCAGCAGTAGAAATAGATGCGCAAATAACCATCATTTTATTATACCAAATTATCCAAAAAGTATTGGGCAACGCTAAAGTGAAGAAGGATTATTAAGGTAATATGAATAGTAATTGTCGATGAACGGATGAAGTATAGCCTATGCCGACGGAAACATACTATTATTATTATTATTATTATTATTATTATTATTATTATTATTATTATTATTATTATTATTATTATTGTTCAGAAGATGAACCCTACCTATTCATACGGAACAAGCCCACAGGGGCCACCGACTTGATATTTAAGACGCTTCCAAAGAATATTTAGGTGTTCATTAGAAAGTAAGAGAAGGTAAAGGGAAATACAGAAAAAGATCTCACTAATTAAAAAGCAAGAATACGTTAACAAATTAATAAGCAGATAAAAATGTATTAAAATGCAGGGAGAATAGCATTAGGGTAGCAGTTCATTGTATCTTTGCTTGAACTTTTGAAGTTCCATAAAAAAAAAGGAAACTCATTCTTCAACAGCAATATAATTCATCGCCGAGATTAATAAATCTTAAATGGTGATGTTGTAGTTTTGGAATTTCCTTGAATGAACTGTTCCCTCACGATTCAGAATTTAACTGACGAATGAGGTGGTCATTTATGTCTCGTCTGTACTCAGGACACCAGAACAGGGATAATGGATTTGTGTGCAGAATTGTGTAATCCAGAAGCAGGCTTCAGAAAGCAAAGAAAGAAGAATTCCTATATTTTACTGGTGAACAAATGAACTAAAAGAGGAGACTTAGCTGCAATAAGAATACTGGAGTCTGGAATTTAGGATTGTTCCTTCGACTGTATTAAACATTTGTTAGTTTAAATAAATGGTCCATTTGGAATGAAGTAGTTGCTGAAAGGGAAATGAAAGCATTTCAAAATCTTTCTGAAGCAAACAGCTGTATATTTTTCAATCTGAGCAAGCATATCAGCGCGTTATTTGCCCGTTAATTTCATAGAAGTCTTTATCTACAACAACATCATAATTACATTTCTGAGGCATTTACAAGAATATGATTCATTTATAAAGCAAAGTTTTTAAAATTCCCTCCGCTCCTTACTCATCCAAGGTAACGTTTGGTGCAACCCATGATGTTTGAATGCTGACAAGTGTTGACTGGGGCTAACTGGGGTTGATTGGGGTTGGCGACTTTTGTTCCTTATCTGGGGCGGGGGAGGGGGGTTGTGGATCAGTTGCAGAAGTCTAACATTTCTGATGCCATCGATGACTTCGGCATCTTCGTGTTCTTTTTTTTACCAGCAACCACAGACACACTTAGAATAATGAGTAAGAAAAGTTCCCTATGACAACCAGCCTTATTTACAATCTGAGGATGCTAACAGGAATCTGTTTGACAGCTATGACTCTTCCTCATCATGAGCAGTCAGCATCTTTAAAATCACAAGGCATTAATTTATTCAGGTTACCCACATAATGGTGTCCTGGGATACATTTCATAAAGGCGACTTTTAGAGAGAACTCTTACGTTTCAAGAGCCAGGAACAGAAAAAGCAAAGGAATCATTCGTTAAGGACAGTCTAGCAGTTTCACAAAATACTCGGTTGTTATCCGAGTTAGTCAATAAATGGATTAATTCACAGAAAACTTAAATAATAATAAACTACATGTTTGCACTCTCACAATACCACACTCAACAACATTTCCAAGCTGTTTGTGGGTAATCATTAGTATGGAAATCTGTTTAACAAATTCCACTGCGTAGCCTCCACACTTGTGACTCAATTTGGAGATGAAAAGAGGAAGGGGAAACTTTGGACAGAAATTCCATCGTCGTTTCTGATTTCGGAATTTGCATAGAAATAGGAAAAGTGTGAGTTGGCATTCCTAATTTTCTGGTGTAAAGCACAAAGGAAAACAAATTCATATTCAAAAACCGTTGTGATATCATTGTGGTAAAGGGAATATTACTAAAATAAATATCATGGATGGGTCCAAGGAATATTTTAGAGGTGAGGGTTATTGTTATGTGCTTGGCGCTGGAAATCGAAATTAGAAATAAGCTTACAAATAGTTTTTATTCGGTTCCCACTTCGTTGTATCCTTCAGGTGTACACCGTGGCTGTTAGAATTATATGGAAGATCTTGAACAAGAATAAGAGAATACAAAATAAATATTGTAGCGCACATGTAAGATAATATTATAATGATCATTTTGTACATTTAGTTTTACAATGTATTTATTGATTTATTTTTTTCTTTTTGCTTAAAGGTTCAGCACTGTTTTCAGGTGTTGGATACTTTATGTACTTTGGCATCGGGCACTTATCAGGAGACATATGCAACAGGTGGATATTCATTTACTATGCTTTGCCACTAAGACAATGTTAAGGCACTTTGCAAAAGAAAAAATTATTGGAAGAGGAACCTTTTCAATAATATGGAAGGTAATTAGAATCAATAAAAAATATAGCTCTCTCACAAACCCTTTTAATTTTTTTCCTTGAAAAAACTGACCTCATTTATAAATATTTGTATAAACGTATGGCAAAGAAGAACTCACAAGAATGCATGGACTGTCCACAGTTGCTTTAACTCCTCAAACGCGATATATTCGTAACTGTTTCTATAGTGAAACTCCGGCCTCATCTATAGACTGCATATCCCGTTTCACACCGGACGCGAAGCTAAGAGCACTACGCTATGCTATGGAGCCATGCTGGCAATATTAGCTATGCGTGTGTTCACACCGAAAGCTATGAATGTCTGAGAACACACAGTTCCTTTCATTACGTATAATCTTACACAAGTCATTTCCGTTCATCCATAAAGTCAGTTTGATAGAACCCAGTTCGTTTCCACACAGTTTGAACACTAAATGGGTATCTTCAAACATTTACGTGTTTATTAAATGAAACCTGTCACATTTGTGGTATACATAAATTCACTCATCTGGCACATACACACAAATTTATCCCCATCTAAATTAACTTTGCATAATTCAGATATCAAGTACGTCTTAAAAATATACAAGACGAAAAGTCAATTACTTATTAATTTCCTTATTTCATTACTTTTAAGTTTTGCTCTTAATAATTTCGTGATTCTATATAATAACAATAGTTTAACCTAACCGGGTTGATTTCTGAAATCAAAATGTCCAGGAAGCGGAGGCGGGAACATCTGCTGTGAGACCCAAGTGCGCATGCGCGAGGCGAGCTACGTCCACCAAAATCGCGCGCCCGGCAATGTTGGAAGCTATGAATGCTATGTCGCAGAAATCGGTAGCATAGCTTCGCTCCCGGTGTGAACGGCCTCGCTTGAAACAATGCCAGCAATTAAAAGCTACGTGCCGCAACATGGCTACTATATGGTGGCGCGCTTAGCATCGCATCGGGTGTGATTTTATAGAAGTGGTTTATGCGCCAAACAAAGGAACTTGGAGCTCAGTGCAGAACAATCACACGATGTATATAGCAGGTAGTATTTCGAATAAAATGCTTTTTCTTCCGGGTTTCCTGGAACTGAGAAACCGTGACTTTCACGTTTAGGAATCCTGCAGGAATGGGTTTATTCGTTCATGAAAAATAAAGCTTGAACTTTCCATGAAAAATCAAAATAGAAAATAATTCAGAAAAAAGTGTTTGAAATTTTCTTTCAAGGGCCGGATGGATTGGTTTTCTCAATCTTAAAGTTCTTCTTTGGAGGGGTGGTAGAGCTTTCGACTGGCACGCTGTTGGCCCAGCGTTCGACTCTCCGAGCGGCCAATGAAGAATTAGAGGAATTTATTTCTGGTGATAGAAATTCATTTCTCGTCATAATGTGGTTCGGATTCCGCAATAAGCTGTAGGTCCCGTTGCTAGGTAACCAGTTGGTTCTTAGCTACGTAAAAATAAGTCTAATCCTTCGGGCCAGCCCTAGGAAAGCTGTTAACCAGCTCAGTGGTCTGGTTAAACTAAGATATACTTAACTTCTCAATCTTAATACAATGGAGTATTTTTTTTTTTAGTTTTTCCAGTGACTAAAAAGTCTTGTAATTTATCAAAATTTATGTTTTATTAACATATAACTTTATAGTAAACAAATTTTCGGTTATGTCACTATTGTGAACAGAAAATCTTCTATCAGAGCAAAATATGGAAAGTGGAAAAGATGCAGTGGTAGGACAGAAGAGTCATAAGAACCATTTGGGTGTCTAAAATTAACGGAATGACAACGAAGTCAACCTTCACTCTACGGCAGAGTGTTTGCATTCTTTTACTGGCTTCACTTTTAGTGGAATGTCTACACAGGCATTCAAGACAGCATATTGATCTGTGATGTATCTCTCCCCTCTTTGCTTGCAGTGGGGGTTTTTCTTCTGTCTTCGTACGGATTGTTCACATTTTGCTCTTTTAAAAAAGAATATTCTAAAATTATGCAAAAAATCTGATAGATAAATATGGCCCCCAAAAAGGCAAAAGAACGTTTTACTGGAAGTGTTAAGGGAAAAAGGAAAGTTAAATGACGTATGTATTTATTGTCCAGTGAGCAGAAGCCTTAACACTGCAGCCAGACCTCAGGCTGACTCAGTTCCTTGTTCCCTCCTTTCCCCGCTGACAAGAAATGAATATAATGTCAAAAATTCCCTCCACTTCAGAGAATCCATACTTTGCCAAGACTCTGGCCTCTTTATGGTCACTTCAGATGGAGCGTCTTTGTTTACCAAAGACCTGTGAATGAAACTATTGAAATTATTAGTTCCTCATTGGACGGGTGGGTATCGTTCTCAGCTAGCACTCTGCTGGTTCCCCGTTCTATTCTCCGACCGGCCAACGAAGAATTAGAGGAATTTATTTCTGGTGATAGAAATTCATTTCTCGTTATAATGTGGTTCGGATTCCACAATAAGCTGTAGGTCCCATTGCTAGGCAACCAGTTGGTTCTTAGCCACGTAAAATAAATCTAATCCTTCGGGCCAGCCCTAGGAGAACTGTTAATCAGCTCAGTGGTCTGGTTAAACTAAGGTATTCTTAACTTTTTAACTTTGTTGAAATTATTGTAAACAAACTCTTTCCTAATGCTGACTCCTCTTTTAGTCATTTTAGTAAGTCTGACTTAAAACAAGTAAAAAATGCGCTGAAGTTTCTTTGGCGCAACCGAGTTTTCTGTACAGCGTATAATCTTGTATAATAATCTCAGCCACGGCCAGGTGGTGGCCTGTGCTGTTGGCACCTATGGTATAACATTGCCATATGCACGATCATAGATAGCTTTAACCTTAAATAAAATGAAAACTACTGAGGCTGGAGGGCAGCAATTTGGTGTGCTTGATGATTGGAGAGTGGCTGATCAATATACCAATTTGCAGCCCTTTAGCCTCAGTAGTTTACGAGATCTGAGGGCGGACAGAAAAAGTGCAGATGGGCAGACAAAAAGCCGTCTCAATAGTTACTTTTTTTTCAGAAAACTGAAAATGGGTACTTTGCCTTGTCTTTGTCGAAACACGACAATAAAGCAGAGAACTTGATGGCTGCTTAACCTCTGTTGCTTGAGTTACACGACAGTATGTTATAAGAAGACAAATAACAACCAGAATGCTTTTCTCATGAAGAATGGGAAAAAAAGTTAAGTATACCTTAGTTTTACCAGACCACTGAGCTGATTAACAGCTCTCCTAGGGGTGGCCCGAAGGATTAGACTTATTTTACGTGGCTAAGAACCAATTGGTTACTTAGCAACGGGACCTACAGCTTATTGTGGAATTCGAACCACATTATAGTGAGTAATGAATTTCTATCACCAGAAATAAATTCCTCTAACTCTTCATCAGCCGGCCGGGGGAATTGAACTCCGGCCCATCGAGTGACAGTCCGAAGCTGAAGAATGGGAACATTGGAAACTTGAAACCCTGGCAAAGATGAGGAGATGGTGGGTGGGCTAGAAGATGGGGGATGCAGTGGAAGATGGGGGTAGGTGAACAGAAGATGGGGGATTGAGGATGAGAAGATGGTGGACGGGGTAGAAAATGGGGGATGCAATAGAAGATGGGGGATGTAATGGAAGATGGGGAAGGTGAATAGAAGACTGAAGATGAGAAGATGGTGGATGTGGTAGAAGATGGGGGATGCAATGGAAGTTGGGGGATGTAATAGATGATGGGTAATGTCAAGGAAGAGGGGGTGAGGTGAATAGAAGATGGGGATCGTATGTAATATAGGAAAGGAATGGAATTTAGAGTTTGGACTAAAGGCCAAGCACTGGGACCTATGAAGTCATTGAGCGCTGGAAAGGAAATTGAGAGTAGGTAGGTCTGAAAGGTGTAACAGGAGGAAAACCTCAAAGCAGTTGCACTATGAAATCATCGTTAGGAGAGGGTAAATGGCAATATGGAGGAAAGATGATATGAACGGAGGTACAGTAAAAGGAATGAAAGAGGGTTACAGTTAGGGGCTATGGAAGGGACGCTGCAAAGAACCTTTAGTAATGCCTACGGTGCGCCCCGTGAGGTGCACTGACGGCACTACTCCCATACGGGGTGTTTGTAATATAATATTTATTCTTGGTGCATAAGTGAATTCTGGCTGTGCACATTTCTGTCAAATGCAGATTCTGTCTGTAGAATCCAAATCAGCCCTTAGTCTGCAACATGGTAACTGATCTGTAAGTTTCAAATGAGTGACTTATTTTATAATCACCAATATTAAACTACAAATATCCCTTTAATATACCATAATGTATTGTAGTTCATTATAATAGCCCTGTGAGAACGTTTTAATGAAATAAAATGATTGCATGTCATTTTTCATATCCTTATTTTGCAGGTTAATGAAATGGGTACAAATATAGTGACCGTTTATAGTCTTGCTTCAGTTTTATGTATAAGAAACTAAACTGTAATGATCATGTGAATATAGGGAGTTATCATGTGTTCAAAGGGCAAATATTTCGCTTCATTTTGAGTTCATCTCATTCTTCTGTATTAAAAAGAACGATCGATGGGAATTTTCCACTAATTATCTTATGAAATAGCATAAAAATGATTAATTAATGAAATCGTACTTTAATTATATCTTCAATTCTAAGTACACTCCAAGGAGGCCACGTGGTCACCATGCGGTCCTTTCTCCACAGAACAATTTAGATTTAGAGGATTCTTTACTATAAGCAAGTCATTACCGCCATCTATTGGCCACCTAAGAAAATCAGCGCAATTGGACAACTGCATTTTCAAAGTTGGGTGAGGAATCTAGTAAGATTATTCTTGTTTCCATCTTTTTCTAATAATTTAAAAAGATAAGTCTATTGGGATATCTAAATTCATCTTCAATTGGAAATGAGTATTTCATGTAAGGGAAAAATGACCCAAAATTCGACGTAAGGGAAGACGATAAAAACCAACTTGCCTAGTCCTCCCCCATAGCGAAAATGCCACCGCCCGTCATAGACGATATGAAGATCCAGGCATACCAACAAAATGAAATGCAGCATCGTACTTTAGACAAGAACACCGCAGCTCTGGGCATAAAATGATCAAATCAAAAGTGATTTACTTAAATTGGGGTTTCTGAACTTACTACAAACTACGTGAGATACCAAAAACTACCTTCAATTCATCTGCTTTAAAAGCTATATAGATTGGCAGTTCCGACATTCCAGTCACACCAACAAACTGAAATGCAACATCGTATTTTGGACAAGAACACTGCAGTTCTCAGCTTAAAATAACAGAATATTTTCATTCAGGTTTCTGAACTTACTACAGACTACGTGAAATAACGAACTCTCTTTAATTCATCGGCTTTAAAACTATATAAGAGATTGGCAGTCCCGACAACCCTTCTGTTACTGTTCGTTGACAAGAAGGTCTTGGCATATTTTACTCTGACCAAATACATGCAGGAAACAAATACACACTTTTAACGATTTTTTTTTCAGGATATTCCTCGAAAATAAACATACGCAATATTATTCAAGAATAAACTTCAGTTAAAATGTTTAAGATATGTTATGAATATTCATCATAAACAGATCAAATACAGAGGCTTCCCAGTTCAACTGTAGAAATCGATGTGAAGAGGAATCATCATTTTATGATTCCAAATTAAGGTTTCATAAAATGCTTAATTAAGGTAGGAAGAACTTTTGTGGTAATATGAATAGGAACTGTCAATGAACGGATGAAATAAAGTCTATGATAAGCATCATGTTTGAATACTACATTTTTCCAAGCAAATTACATTAAGATATACACATTTCCAGCTTGAAAATACCTGTAACTTAACAATAATTTCATTCTGAAAGAGTTGACTGATAATATTAACGGTAAACGTTATTTTCATTCTTCATGATTACTGAGAAATACCATTCATTAATTTGACATCATTTTGATGATTAAGGCAAAACTGCTTTGATTGTGGGAGCGTTAAGCTATAAATCAGTAATATTATGCAATTTCGACTATAATGTATTTTCGTCATTGGCGGGTCAATAAGCTGCATTTTATCCAGTTCAAAAGCAAGATCAATTCAGCTTAGGCTATTGCTTTGCTTTCTGACGAATCTTAGTCTGATCCCAACATAGCCATATTGCAAGGAAATTTCGATATAATGCAGTTTCGTAGGCATATTAATTATCCAGTCTGAAGGAAAGTTGGTTTGTTCGACGAAAAATCCTTAGTCTATGTCCTTGCCATTCTTGCGAATTTTTCCTGGCTTGCAACATTGCCGTAATGCAAGAGTACTTCATAAATTATATAGGAATTTCTGTTGTACACTCGTGATTAGAAGGTCAATATACTGCTTTTTATCAAGCTTGAAGTTAAAGTTTCTTTGCCAAGAGAAAAAGTTCCAAGGCTTGACGTTTTGGTAAATATTCTCTTGCTGGAAACATTCCTTATTTCAAGGAAATTGCAAATTATTGCAGCTTTCCATCCATAGAACATTAGACTACAGTTTATTCCAAAAAGGAATGGTTGGGTTGCTCCCAGAAAACAACATTATAAGGTTGCTACTTTGCATATATTTTATTGCTTGCAACACTGCTGTATTTCAAGGATATTGAAACATATTGCAAACTTCCGTGCATGTCTGTCATTAGAAGAACACTTATTTGTATCTTATCCAGTTTGAAGGAAAAGTCGTTGTGGACCCTAAAAAATTGCCAAAGGCTACACCCTTAGTATTTTGATTAATTTCGCCGGTCTTGTAACACTGCAATAAGTAAGCAAGTTGTAATATACTGCAATTTCGACATTACAGACAAATCGCGTTCTCCTTCTTTAGTCTGAAGCAAAAGGGTTCATTCCCCAAAAACACCCTAATTGACTTGCTGTTTTGTATGTTATGAGTTTGTTTGCAACCTTCCCGTATTGCATGCCAATTGCAATATTTTGATATTTCGAATACATATTTGCCATTAGAGTCCCACCAGACTGCCTTTTATTCAGTTCGAAGCTTCATAAGTTGGGTTTGAACTCCCAAAATCCAATAGACTACATTTTCTGAAATTTCAAGTAAATTTTATTCCTTAAAAAAAATTCCTATTATTTTCAGGAATTTATGCTTTCTTGCTATACTGCAGTATTGCAAACCTATTTTTATAAAAGCGAATTATGCATGCATGCAAGTCATTTAAGGACCAGTAGACTGCATTTCATCCAGTTTCAAAGTAAAGCTGGTTTGCTCCCAGAAAAAATCCTGGATCTATCCCAGCTGTGTTGACGAATTTTTCCTGGTTTTCAACATTGTCGTATTGCAAACAAATGGCGAATGTTGTAACTTTGCGCGCATTCATTATTAGAAGTCCAATAAACATCATATTATAGTGTTAGAAGGTGAGACTATTTTGTTCCTTGTACAGTTTCTGAGGCTATATATAACTTTGCTACTTCGAAGAATTTTGAGTTGCTTGTAACATTACCGTATTGCCCCTATTATTAGCACATTGCACATTGCACCTCCATCTGGGACATTGCGATGAGTGTGGATATTTGTTGCTCTTTATAAGAGCCTTTTTGAGAAAGAAGTTCTGAAATGAAATGATTGCATGTCATTTTCATGACCTGTTATAAAATATCTTTTTTTTATAATCTATCTATATACAATGTTTACAATAGTTCTTTATAATGAAATTAGCATGACTTGGTTCTACTAAATATAAATTACAGTACCATAATGAATTATGTTCTTCCAAAAAATTCCCCAAGGTTTTCGTAATCTTATTAGCTTTATAAAAAAATATCGTATTTGTCCATTTGTCATGGTTGAGTTTCCTATAAATGAAACTTAAATATAATGGTCATGTGACTCCAGGAAGTTATTGTGTTCAAAGGCTATATTACGTTTCAATATGAGTTTAGTTTTAGCCTCCTGTCTAAGGAGACGATAACTGGTACCCTTCCATTCATTATCAAATGAAACTATCAAAATTATTTATGAAATCGTAATTTTGTTTTGTCTTCAACTCTCCATCTATTATAAGGCGGCCACGTGGCCACCATGCGGTCCTTTCTCCACGGAACACTACAATATTTTAAACTATAAGAAAGTTGTTAGCGCCATCTGTTGGCCACTGAAAGATATCAGACCAAGTACACCCACTTCATTTTCAACGAAGGGCGAGAAATCTAGCTAAATAATTTTTATGAGAAGCTTTCCGGCATTATAAAAGACTATATTTGTGTTAAGATAACACAATATAACACCAACTGGGAATAAATCAGTCATAAAAAGAAAAAATTACGCGAAAATCATCACCAAAAGCGAAGATGACGTGACACGTCATAGACGATATGAAGATCCAGACATACCAACATAATACGACTTAACATCGTATTTTGAATAAGAATATTACAGTTCTCAGCATGAGATAATTGAATAAAAAGCAATCTATTAACTATTCAGATTTCTGAACTTACTATAGGCCAAGAGAAATGATAAAATATCTTTCATTCACCAGCTTTAAAAGCCATATAGATTGGCAGTTCCGACAACTCTGCAGTTAATGTTCGTAGACGTAAAGATCGTGGAATGTTTTACCCCGACTGAAAACATGCTGGAAACAAATTCATACCTTTAACAGTTTGTATTTTTGGGGGGTGGTGGAGCCGGGGGCGAATCCTACGATAATAAACATATAAGTAGAAGAAGGAATGACGCATCATTATTTACGTACTTGAAAATCCTTTAAGATTAACAAACTATATTGTTAGAGTTGAAGATATATTTCCCATATTCATCACAAACAGACCATATACAGAGTCTTCAACTCATCTGTTGAAACTGATAAATTTTTGCATCATCATTTTATAATACCAAAATATCTAAGAACCATTAGGCAATGTATAAGCTTGGAAGGAATACAGCTGCAGTGAGGATATGAATTTGCACAGAGCGGTTGAAATGTAGCATATGATGACAGCAACACATATTGGAATAATATATCCTATTTTACACAAATTTCACCAAAATTAAAATATTTTCAACTTAAAAATAACTGTAACTCAACATTAATTCCATTCTGAAAATTCATTGATATTATTGACGGCAAACTTTCTTTTTTACTCTCCATAATTTCTGAGAATTATCGTTCACTAGTTCGACATTATGAAGAGGATTAAGGTATAAATGCTTTGATTATATATGAGAGCCTAATGGCATATATCATCAATATTCTGCAACTTCGAATGCAATGTATATTCGTCACTAGCTGCCCAATAAACTGAGTTTTATCCAGTTCGTAAGGAGAATCAATTAGGCTTACGAACAAATCCTGAGGCTATAGTTTTGCTTTCTGGCGAATCTTGATTTGATTGTAACATTGCCGTATTGCAAGGAAACTGCAGCCTGTTGCAATTTCGTTAGCATATCATTCATTAGAAACCAAACAGACTGCGGTTTGTCCAGTCTGAACGGAAGACTGGTTTGTTCAACGAAAAACCTCAAGTCTACATCCTTAACATTCTGGCGAATTTTGCCTGACTTGCAACATTGCCGAATTGCAAGCGCATTAAATTATGTTGAAAATTCTCATGTGTTTCCGTCATCAGAATGTCAATATATTGCATTTTATACACTTCGAAGAAAAGTTTGTTTACCAAGAGAAAAAATCCCAAGGCTATTTTGGCAAAGTGTGTCTTGCTTGAAACATGCTCATTGCAAGGAAATTGCAATAGTATGCAACTTCATATGCATATTCGATATTAGGAGAACATTAGACTACACTGTATTAAAAATAGGAACAGTTGGTTTGCTCCAAGAAAACATCATAATAAGGTTACTACTTTGCATTGTTTACTGCTTGCAACATTGCTGTATTGCAAGGATATTGAAACATATTACAAACTTCCACGCATGTTCGTCATTAGAAGAATATTAATTTGTATTTATGCCAGGCTTGCATTATCACAATAATGTAAGCAAGTTGCAATTCATGCAATTTCGGCCGCATTTTCTGCATAACTGACAAATCACTTTCCCTTTCTCTATAGTCTGAAGCAAAGGCTGGTTCATTCCCCCAAGAACCTCCTCATTGTCTTGCTATTTTGTATGCTATGAGTTTGTTTGCAACCTTCCCGTATTGCAAGCAAATTGCAATATATTGTGATTTCGAATGAATATTTGTCATTAGAGTCCCAGCAGACTGCCTTTTATTCAGTTCGAAGCTTCAAAAGTCAGTTTTGAACCCCCAAAATCCAATAGGTCGCATTTCATCCAATTTCAAGTCAAATTTGTTAGCTCATACAAAAAAAAAAAAAAAAAAAAAAAACATAAGGATATAGACCTGTTATTTTCAAGAATTTATCTTTGCTTGAAACTCTGCAGTAATGCAAATTCATTTGGTAAAAGCTAATTATGCATGCATTCCTGCAAACCGTTTAAGGCACAGCAGACTGCATATTATCCAGTTTCAAAGTAAAGCTGTTTTGTTCCCAGAAAAAAAAATCCTAGAGCTATTTTCCTGCTATGATGACGAATTTTTCCTTGCTTTCAACATTGTCGTATTGCAAGCAAATTGGATAATGCTGTAACTTACTACAAATCGGTAATTAGAAACCCAGAGACCAACATTTCACCCAGTTAGAAAGAAAATTGCTTCGCTTTTTTCAACGAATTTTGCTAAAGTAATTCTGGAATCAAATGATTGCATAACCTGTTTACGATTTTCTTATGTAATTTAATGATTCGGGTCTAAAAATAGTATTAGGCGAATAGTCTTCACTTATTTTCATATAAATGAAACTAAACTGTAATGGTCGTGTGATTATAGGAGGGTATGAGTTCAAAGGTTAGATTACGCTTCAGTTTGAGTTCAGTTTCAGCCTCCTAACTAAACCAACGATATTTGGGAAATTTCCACTAATTATGTTATGAAACAGTATCAAAATTATTAATTAAAATGAAATCGTACTTTAATTAGTCTTTAATTCTACGTATACTCTAAGGCGGCCACGTGGGCACCATGCGGTCCTTTTTCCACAGAACAATTTAGATTTTTTACTATAAGCAAGTCGTTACCGCCATCTATTGGCCACCAAAGAAAATCAGCGCAAGTGGACAACTGCATTTTCCGATATGGGTGAGGAAGCTAGTTATATTATTCTTGTTCCCAACTTTTTCTCATATTTAAAATTGATGAGTCTATTGGGATACCTAAATTCAACTTCAACTGGAAATGAGTATTTCATGTAAAGGAAAATGACACAAAATTCGACGTAAGGGCAGACGATAAAAATCTACTTGCCTATAGTCCTCCCCCATAGCGAAAATGTTGCCGCCAGTCATAGACGATATGAAGATCCAGGCATATCAACAAAATGAAATGCAACATCGTATTTTGGACAAGAACCCTGCAGTTCTGAGCATAAAATGATCGAATCAAAAGTGATTTACTTAAACTGGGGTTTCTGAACTTACTACAAACTACTTGAGATAACAAAAACTACCTTTAATTCATCTGCTTTAAAAGCTACATAGATTGGCAGTTCCCATAATCCAGGCATACCAACAAAATGAAATGTAACATCGTATTTTGGACAAGAACACTACAGTTCTGAGCATAAAATAATCGAATAAAAAAGTGATTGTTTAAATTCAGGTTTCTGAACTTACTGTAGACTACATGAAGTAACAAATTGTCTTTAATTCATCTGCTTTAAAAGTTATATAATAGATTGGCAGTCCTGACAACCCTTCTGTTACTGTTCGATGACATGAAGGTCCTGCCATGTTTTACTCTGACCAAATACATGCAGGAAACAAATACATACTTTCAACAATTTTTTTTTTCAGGATATACTTCGATGATAAACATACTCAATATTCATGAATCACAAACAATCATTAATATTCATCATAAACAGATCAAATACAGAGGCTTCCCCACCTCAACTGTAGACATCGATGTGCAAAGAAATCATCATTTTATGATACCAGATTATCTAAAAAGTATTGGGCAATGCTTAAGGTAGGAAGGACTATTGTAACCATATGAATAGGAATTGTCAAAGAACGGATGAAGTATAGTCTATGATGACTGAAAATTATTATTATTATTATTATTATTATTATTATTATTATTATTATTATTATTATTATTATTATTATTGTTGTTGTTGCTTCAGCTGCATTTATTTTGTAGAAGACTTTTTCTATTTTCCTTATTGCGGACTTCTCTTCATTGGAGGTGCGTGCTACACAAAATCCTTCAATTTGGGACTTTGCTTGAACGGAGATACCGAGTGCCCTGCTACGTTTAAGAATACGACGGTCAGGACCTTCATTAAAAGGGCCCACTCCCACTGCTCCACCTGGCAGGACACTAACAAGGAATTCGAACGTGCTGCACAAATGTTGGTGAATAATGGTTTCACCAACAAACTCGTCAACAAAGAAATTCGAACTGGCCTGGAAAAATGGTACAACGGTGAGAGCGCACAACCTGCCCCCCAAGATGATATCAAGATATATTACAAGGCCCGGATGCATCCCCAGCACCGTGAGGACGAGAGCTCCATGAAGAAAATCGTCATGGAAAACGTCACCCCGACCGAAGACAGTAAGAAAATAAATCTTGTAATTTATTATAAGAACCGCCCCACCCGTGATCTCGTGATGAAGAATAACCCCTCTCCGCCAGCAAGAGAACCCCTCAAGCAGAAGAACGTGGTCTACCAATTTGTATGTCCTGTCCGTGGATGCTCCGGCGTTAATATTGGAATGACCACGATGCGTCTGTCAAAAAGGATCTCCTGCCACGCCCAGGAGGGTGCCATCATGAACCACGCCCGAGCTACCCACAATATTTCCATCTCCCGCGATAGTATTATACAAAATATAAGTATAATCGGGACAGCCGAAACCCTCGACGCCTGCGCCTGCTAGAGGCGCTCCTCATTGCCGAGAGAAAACCAACAATGAATACGACGCAGGAGGCATCGCTCCTACCCACGAATTTGAGAAGAGCAATGCCGAACACCCACCAAATCCAACGAATACCTGAAAATGGCAACCCTGAGAATGGAGACGCCCTTGATGAGCGAGACGCCCTTCGAGACAACCCCCCGACTACGACAGAAAGAGTAGATAATGACATCATTCATCCTCCGCCCAATAGCAGCCAAACTACCGTTGGTGTCAGTCGGCATGACATCACGCAACGGCAGGCCAATGGGAACGCTGGAATGAGTGATATTCCCAGGTTGCGAAGATCTGTCAGGATCGAGCTTCGCCACAGAAATTTGGCTTGAAGTTCGCCGACTGCAACCAATCAGAATTCGCCGTCCATGACACCCCCCCCCCCCCCCCGCCAGAAGCCCGTGTATAAATTCAGAAAGACCTATGTAGTCTGCCAATCCTCTACTAGCTCCCGCTGAAGAATGACAGAAGAGTCTGTCGAAACGTCGCGGCAACAATTGTATAGAACTAACTGTATAGAATATATAAAGAAGCAGAATCCAGATTTTTTACTTTTCCCCCATGAAATGACACATATAGGCGAGTTGTTAGCACGCACCTCCAATGAAGAGAAGTCCGCAATAAGGAAAATAGAAAAAGTCTTCTACAAAATAAATGCAGCAATAATATTCAATAGAACCTGTTTAAAAGAGGGCCTGCTGCCAAATTATCTTATTATTATTATTATTATTATTATTATTCAGATGAACCATGTTAATTTTGAACAAGCCCACAGGAGCCATTGATTTTATATTCAAGAAGCTTCCAAAGAATATTGAGGTTTAAAACTCATTGGGAAGGAAGGGAAGGTAAAGGGAAATACAGAAAAAGATCTCACTTATTAAAAAGCAAAAATAAATTAGTAAATAGATTAAAATGTATTAAAATGCAAGGAGAGTAGCATTAGGGTAGTAACGCACTGCATCTTGAATAATATATTTTTTTCCAACAAATTACATTAAATTATAAACATTTCCAGCTTAAAAATATCTATAATTTGACATTAATTTCATTATGAAAGAGTTGACTGATAATAATGTCAGCAAACTTTCTTTTTACTCTCCATAATTACTGAGAAATACTGTTCATTAATTTCACATCATTTTGAGGATTAAGACAAAACTGCTTTCACTGCGGAACCGTTATGCTATAAATCAGTAATATTATGTAATTTCGACTACAATGTATATTCGTCACTGGCGGGCCAATAAGCTGCGTTTTATCCAGCTCGAAAGCAAGATCAATTGGCTTACGAACAAATCCTTTGGCTCTAGCTTTGCTTTCTGGCAAATCTTAGCTCGACTGCAACCTTGCCTTATTGCAAGGAAATTGCTAAATATTGCTATTTCGAAGGCATATTAATTATCCAGTTTGAAGGAAAAACTGGTTCGACGAAAAAATCCTTACCCTATATCCTTGCCTTTTTTGCGAATTTTTCCTGGTTTGCAACACTGCCGTATTGCAAGGGCATTGCAATATATATGAAATTCTGTTGCATATTAGGTCAATATATTGCAAAAGTTTCTTTGCCGAGAGAAAAAGTCCCAAAGCTTTTTAGCCTTGCCATTTTGGCGAATTTTCCCTTATTATTATTAATAATATATTTCGTTATTATTATTATTACTATTATTATTATTATTATTATAATTTGGCAGCAGACCCTCTTTTAAACAGGTTCTATTGAATATTATTGCTGCTTCAGCTGCATTTATTTTGTAGAAGACTTTTTCTATTTTCCTTATTGCGGACTTCTCTTCAGTGGAGGTGCGTGCTAACAGCTCGCCTATATTTGTCATTTCATGGGGGAAAAGTCAAAATCTGGATTCTGCTTCTTTATATATTCTATATAGTTAGTTATATACAATTGTTGCCGCGACGCGTTTCGACAGACTCTTCTGTCATTCTCCAGCGGGAGCTAGTAGAGGACTGGCAGATTGCATAGGTCCTTCTGAATTTATACACGGGCTTCAGCGGGGGGTCATGGATGGCGAATTCTGATTGGTTGCAGTCAGCGAACTTCAAGCCAAATTTCTGCGGCGAAGCTCGATCCTGACAGATCTTCGCAACCTGGGAATGTCATTCATTCCAGCGTTCCCATTGGCCTGCCGTTGCGTGATGTCATGCCGGCTGACATCATCGGTAGTTTGGCTGCTATTGGGCTGCGGATGAATGATGTCATTATCTACTCTTTCTGTCGTAGTCGGGGGATTGTCTCGAAGGGCGCCTCGCTCATCGGGGGCATCTCCATTTTCAGGGTTGTCGTTTTCAGGTATTCGTTGGATTTGGTGGGTGTTCTGCATTATTCTTCTTAAATTCGTGGGTAGGAGCGATGCCTCCTGCGTCGTATTCATTGTTGGTTTTCTCTCGGCAATGAGGAGCGCCTCTAGCAGGCGCAGACGTCGAGGGTCGGCGGCTCTCCCGATTATACTTATATTTTGTATAATACTGTCGCGGGAGATGGAGAACTCCATGAAGAAAATCGTCATGGAAAACGTCACCCCGACCGAAGACAGTAAGAGAATAAATCTTGTAATTTATTATAAGAACCGCCGCACCCGTGATCTGGTGATGAAGAATAACCCCTCTCCGCCAGCAAGAGAACCCCTCAAGTAGAAGAACGTGGTCTATCAATTTGTATGTCCTGTCCGAGGATGCCCCGGCGCTTATATTGGAATGACCACGATGCGTCTGTCAAAAAGGATCTCCTGCCACGCCCAGGAGGGCGCCATCATGAACCACCCCCGTGCTACTCACAATATTTCCATCTCCCGCGACAGTATTATACAAAATATAAGTATAATCGGGACAGCCGCCGACCCTCGACGTCTGCGCCTGCTAGAGGCGCTCCTCATTGCCGAGAGAAAACCAACAATGAATACGACGCAGGAGGCATCGCTCCTACCCACGAATTTAAGAAGAATAATGCAGAACACCCACCAAATCCAACGAATACCTGAAAACGACAACCCTGAAAATGGAGATGCCCCCGATGAGCGAGGCGCCCTTCGAGACAATCCCCCGACTACGACAGAAAGAGTAGATAATGACATCATTCATCCGCAGCCCAATAGCAGCCAAACTACCGATGATGTCAGCCGGCATGACATCACGCAACGGCAGGCCAATGGGAACGCTGGAATGAATGACATTCCCAGGTTGCGAAGATCTGTCAGGATCGAGCTTCGCCGCAGAAATTTGGCTTGAAGTTCGCTGACTGCAACCAATCAGAATTCGCCATCCATGACCCCCCGCTGAAGCCCGTGTATAAATTCAGAAGGACCTATGCAATCTGCCAGTCCTCTACTAGCTCCCGCTGGAGAATGACAGAAGAGTCTGTCGAAACGCGTCGCGGCAACAATTGTATATAACTAACTGTATAGAATATATAAAGAAGCAGAATCCAGATTTTGACTTTTCCCCCATGAAATGACAAATATAGGCGAGCTGTTAGCACGCACCTCCACTGAAGAGAAGTCCGCAATAAGGAAAATAGAAAAAGTCTTCTACAAAATAAATGCAGCTGAAGCAGCAATAATATTCAATAGAACCTATTATTATTATTATTATTATTACTATTATTATTTATTATTATTCTTATTATTATTATTATTATTCAGAAGATGAACCCTCTTCATATGGGACAAGCCCACAGGGGCCATTGACTTGAAACTGAAGTTTCCAAAGAATATTGTGCTTATTGGGAAGTAAAAGAAAGTGATTGCCAGACGTATGATGATGGCTAACTTTAACCTTAAATAGATTAAAAAACTGCTGGGGCTAGAGGCTTGAAATTTGTTATGTTTGATGATTAGAGGGTGGATGATCAACATACCAATTTGCAGCCCTCTAGCCTCAGTGGTCTTTAAGATCTGAGGGCGACCAGAAAAAGTGCGGACGGAGAGACAAAAAGCCATCCCATCTCAATAGCTTTCTTTTACAGAAACCTAGAATGATAACTTTCCCTTGTCTTTGTCGAAACACGACAATAAAGCAGAGAGCTTGATGGCCGCTCAACATCTATTACTTCAGTTACACGAGAGAATGTTATAAAATGACAAATAACCACCAAAATGCTTCTCTTATAAAGAATGGGAAATAGGAATTGTCAATGAACGGATGAAGTATAGTCTATGATGATTTAAACATGTTGGAATATTACATTTTTTTACAAGCAAAATACATTAAATTATAAATATTTCCAACTTGAAAATACCTATAACTTAACAATAATGTCATTCTGAGAGAGTTGACTAATAATGTTGACGGTAAACTTTATTTTTATTCTTCATGATTACTGAGAAATGCCATTCGTTAATTTGACATCATTTTGAGAATTAAGGCAAAACTGCTTTGACTGTGGGAGCGTTATGCTATAAATTAGTAATATTATGTAAATTTCGACTACAATTTTTATCAGTCATTGGCGGGCCAATAAGCTGCGTTTTATTCAGTTCGAAAACAAGATGAGTTCGGCGTACGAACTAATCTTTCGCAATAGCTTTGCTTCCTGACGAATCTTAGTCTGATTGCAACACTGCTTTATTGTAATGAAATTGCGAGATATTGGAATTTCGTAGTCATAGGCTATTATCCAATCTATATCCTTGCCATTCTTGCGAGCCTGGATTGCAACATTGCCGTATTGCAAAGGCAATGCATATATATAGCAATTTCTTACGCATATTCGTGATTAGAAGGTCAACATACTCCCTTTTATCAAGCTTGAAGCTAGAGTTTCTTTGCCTAGAGAAAAAGTCCCAAGGCTACAGCTTGCCATTCTGGCGAATTTTCTCTTGCTGAAAACATTCCATATTGCAAGGAAATTGCAATATATTGCTACTTTCCATGCATAGGAGAACAATAGACTGCATTTATTTCAAAAATTAACAGCTGGTTTGCTCCCGTAAAACATCATAGTAAGGGTGCTACTTTGCATATCTTTTATTGCTTGCAACATTGCCGAATTGCAAGGATATTGATACATATTGAAAACTTCCACGCATATTCGTCATTAGAAGAACACTCATTTGTATTTTAACTAGTTTGAGGGAAAAATCGTTGTGGCCCCTAAAAAATTGCCAAAGGCTACAGCCTTGGTATTATGATGAATTTTGTCGGACCTGCAACATTGCAATAATGTAAGCAAGTTTCAATATATTACAATTTTGACTGCATTTTCGGCATAACAGACCGATCGCTTTCCCTTTCTTTAGTCTGAACCAAAGGCTGGTTCATTTCCCAAAAACACCCTAATTGTCTTGCAATTTTGTATGAGTTTGTTTGCAACCCTCCCGTACTGCAAGCAAATTGAAATATTTTGAGATTTCGAATACATATTTACCATTAGAATCCCAGCAGAGAGTGTTCTATTCAGTTCAAAGCTCCAAAGGTTGGTTTTGAACTCCCAAAATCCAATAAACTGCATTTTGTACAATTTCAAGTAAAATTTTGTTTATTCCTTTAAAAAACATAAATTCCTGTTATTTTCAAGGATTTGTTTTCTTGCTACATTGCAGTATTGCAAACCTATTTTAATAAAAGCGAATTACGCATGCAAGCAAGCCATTTAAGATCCAGTACACTGCATTTATCCAGTTTCAAAGTAAAGCTGGTTTCATCCCAGAAAAAATCCTGGAACTATCTCAGCTATGTTGACAAATTTTTCCATGTTTTCAACACTGCCGTATTGCAAACAAATAGCGAAATATTTTAACTTTGTGCACATTCATTATTCGAATTCCATTAAACATCATATTATCGTGTTAGAAGGTAAGAATATTTTGCTCCCTGTACAGTTCCTGAGGCTATATAGAATCTTGCTATTTGACGAATTTTGCGTTGCTTACAACATTACTGTATTGCCCCTATTATTAGCACATTGCACATTGCACCTCCATCTGGAATATAGCAATGAATTTGGATATTTGCATGTCATTTTCATGACCTTCTGTTGTAAAATATCATATTTGTCCATTTGTCATGATTAAATTTCATACAAATGTAACTTAACTGTAATGGTTATGTGACTCCAGGAAGTTATTATGTGATCAAAGGTTATATTACATAGCTCAGTTTCAGCCTCCTGTCTAAAGAGACGATAACTGGGACTTTTTCTCATTCATTATCTAATGAAATTTTATAAAAAAAATTTTAATGAAATCGTAATTTTGTTTTGTCTTCAACTTTCCATATACTCTAGGGCGACCACGTGGTCGCCGTGCGGTCCATTCTCCACGGAACTCTTTACAATATTTTAAACTATAAGCAAGTTGTTAGCGCCATCTGTTGGCCACTGAAGAAAACCAGAGCAAGTATACCAACTGCATTTTCAACGATGGGCGTGAAATCTAGCTAAATTATTTTCATGGCAAGCTTTCCCTCATTATATAAAATTACATTTGTGTTGAGATAACACAATACAGCACCAACTGGGAATAAATCATCCGTAAAAAGAAAAAATTACTAAAAAAATCCTCACCAACAGCGAAAATGACGTAGCACGTCATAGACGATATGATGATCCAGGCATATCAACATTGTTAGCTTTAACACCATATTTTGGACAAGAATATTACAGTTCTCAGCATGAGATCATTGAATAAAAAGTCATTTACTTTTATTTCAGATTTCTGAACTTATTATAGACAAGGGCAATGATAAAATATCTGTTAATTCACCAGGTTTAAAAGCCGTACAGATTGGCAGTTCCGACAACTCTGCGGTTACTGTTCGTAGACGTAACGATCGTGGCATGTTTTGCCCCAACTAAATGCATGCAGGAAACGATTGCATACCTTCAACAGTTTGTATTTCTTTGGGGGTGGTGGAGGGGGGGGCGGGTTGGCAAATCCAGAGATAATAAACACATGCGCCTTGGGTCTCACGGCAGATGTTCCCGCATCTCGCTCCCTGGACATTTTGATTTGAGAAATCAACCCGGTTAGGTTAAACTATTGTTATTATATTAGAATCACGAAATTATGATGAGCAAAATTTAAAAGTAATGAAACAAGGAAATTAATAAGTAACTGACTTTTCGCCTTTATTTCCAAAACGTGGTTGATATCTGAATTTTGTAAAGTTAATTTAAATGGGAATAAATTTGTGTGCATGTGCCAGATGAGTACATATACACGCAAATGTGACAAGTTTGATTAAAAAATCATGTAAATGTTTGAAGATATCCATGTAGTGTTTATATTGTGTGGAGACGAACTGGGTTGTATCAAACTGACTTTATGGATGAAATGAAACAACTTCAGTAAGATTTATACACAATGAAAGGAACTGTGCGTTCGCAGACATTCATAGCTTTCGGTGTGAACACACGCATAGCGAGTATAGCTAGCATGTCTCCATAGCATAGCGTAGCGCGCTTAGCATCGCATCCGGTGTGAAACGGCCCTTGATATACAGTCTACAGATGAGGCCAGAGTTTCACTATAGAAACAATTACGAATATATCGTGTTTAAAGAGTTAAAAACAACGGTGGACAGTCCTTGCATTCTTGTGAGTTCTTCTTTGCCATATGCTTTTATACAAACATTTATAAATGAGGTCAGTTTTTCCAAGGTAAAAAATTAAAAGGGTTTGTGAGAGACCCATGTTTTTGACTGATTCCAATTGTCTTCCATATTATTGAAAGGGTTCCTCTTCCAATAATTTTTTCTTTTTTCGTAAAGTGCCTTAACATTGTCTTATTGGGAAGCACAGTAACTGAATAACCACATATTGCGTATGTCTCCTGATAAGTGACGGATGCCAGAGTACATAAAGTGTCCAACACATGAAAACAGTGCTGAACCCATAAGTAAAAAGAAAAAAAAAAATAAATAAATACAAAGTAACACTAAATGCACAAAGTGATCATTATAATATTCTCTTACATGCCTTCTACAATATTTATTTTGTATTCTCTTATTCTTATTCAAGTTCTTCCATATAATTCTAACAGCCACAGTATACACCTGAAGGATACAACGAAGAAGTGGAACCGAATGAAAACTATATCTAAGCTTATTTCTAATTTCGATTTCCAGCGTCAAGCACATAACAATAACCCACACCTCTAAAATATACCTTGGACCCATCCATGATATTTATTTTAGTAATATTCCCTTTACCACAATGATATCACACCGGTTTTTGAATATGAATTTGTTTTCCTTTGTACTTTATACCGGAAAATTAGGAATGCAGACTCACACCTTTCCTATTTCTATGCAAATTCCGAAATCAGAAACGACGAAGGAATTTCTGTCTAGAGTTTCCCCTCCCTCTTTTCACCTCCAAATTGAGTCACAAGTGTGGAGGCTATACAGTGGAATTTGTTAAATAGATTTCCATACTAATGACCACCCAAAAACAACTTGGAAATGTTGTCAGAGTGCAAAACATGTAGTTTATTATTATCATTAAAGTTTTTGTGAATTAATGCATTTATTGACTAACTCAGATAACAACCAGGTATTTTGTGAAACTGCTAGACTGTCCTTACTGAGAATGATTCCTTTGCTTTTTCTGTTCCTGGCTTTTAAAACTTAAGGGTTCTCTCTAAAAGTCGCCTTTGTGAAATGTGTCCCTGGACAACATTACGTGGATAACCTGAATAAATTGATGCCTTGTGAGTTTAAAGATGCTGATTACTAATGATGAGGAAGAGTCAAAGCTGTCAAAACATATTCCTGTTAACATACTCAGATTGTAAATAAGGCTGGTTGTCATAGGGAACTGTTTTCTTACGCATTATTCTAAGTGTGTCTGTGGTTGCTGGTACAAAAGGAACGCGAAGATGCCGAAGTCATCGGTGGCATCAGAACTGTTAGACTTGTGCAACTGATCCACACCCCCTCCCCGCACCCCAGATAAGGAACAAAAGTTGGCAATCCCAATCAACCCCACTTAGCCCCAGTCAACACTTGTCCGCATTCAGACATCATGGGTTGCACCAAACTTGGTAGAGGTACCAATAAGTACTCATCAGTCCAATATGTACGCATTGGGCATTTAAAAATGTCTGTACAGAAAAAGACAGCACTTTAATATTCAATTTTGGTCTCAGAATAATCCCTCACCATTATTCTATATATAACCAAGTTACTAGATTCTGCTCTCTGTAATGGACTAGTTACCAAATCAAAATAGAAGGAAATGTGAAAAAATACACCATTTCCTTATGAAAATCTAAAGGTTTCTTATGTATGTTCTTATATCATGGTTCGTTTGCGTTAAATATATATATATTTTTTTTTTTTTTTGTTTGCAGGATGATTTTGTGACTGGGGCCATAAGAAACAAGCATTAAAACTTTTGTAAAATAAGAGATGTAAGAGGAATAAGGGTGCGTACCTACTGGACAAGGCCAAGACACACATGCCCAATGTGTACTCAAAAATAATATTGCCTGCCAGAGAGACTTAATCCACAAAACACAACAATCTAAGGCTACCTCTACAGCTAGAGAGAATATGGGCCACTGTTCCATGAAAACCATTGGAGCAATATCCAAGTCAATTTACCCCATGACTGGTCCAAATTGTACGCAGTGTGTGATGTCCTGTATGTACGCGTGTACATATAAGGCACCACACACTGCGTACCTATTGGTCATCACACTTTTTCATCATAAAAGACATTAAACATTTATTATTTTTTTTTTCAGAGAGAATAATACAGTATGGGAAAACAAAGTAAAAATAAAACCAGTGTGATTAAAAAAAGTCAAAATCAGAAAATAAAAAGAAAGGTGCAACAAAAGAAATATGATCCAGCTATAATTGCAGATGCTTTAAATGATATAGAGAAGTAAGTTAAATAGGAAAAATTATTGTAGCCCATTTGAATCATTTAAATGAAATGATATGATTCAATAATTACTACTGTAGCTTTGTTTGTCAAGAATATATCACTTCATTGCTTTTAGTTTTTATGGGTAACTTAACTGCATTTGCTTTATGTGGGTAACATAATTGCATTTATTTTTCAACTTAATCACTACCTTACTGTTTTTAAATGGCTGGTTGTCTTTCATTCTGCAGTTTGGGTTAGTCTATCAGATCTGCAGCAAAGAAATATGACATTGCTGAGTCTACCCTTAGACACAAAAAAACTGGTCGCCGTGGAATAAGCACAATAAGAGGCCCTAAAACCCTTCTGACAAATGCAGAGGAGGAAGTACTTGTGAATTACATCAAGCAAGCCTGCAAAAGAGCACATCCTGTAACAAAGCGAAATGTCTTAGCAACAGTGACTGCTATTCTGAGTGAGGAACTAGAAATGGGTGTAGCAAGAAGAGTGCCTCCTTCATTTCACGGAGCACCAAAGGAAAAATGGTGGAGGCTATTTAAAAAAAGACATCCTCAACTGACATTCAGAACACCAGAGACCATATCTTCAGCACGAAAGAACTTATCTAAAGCTGTAATACATCAGTGGTTCCAAACTGCTCTGGATTATTTTAAAGAAATTGATGCCATGGATGCCCTGGAGGATCCTGCAAGAAACTTTAACATTGATGAAAGTGGGTTTCTTTGTCTCCAAAGCAAGGAAAAGTGATTGCAGAAAAGGGAGAAAAGGTAGTTTATGAAGAATCATCATTATTTCAGAAAACTAACATCACTGTTGAAGGCATGGTGTGTGCAAATGGCCAAATACCCCCCTGTATGATCATATATCCAAGGAAAAGAATAAGTCCAAATATGGCGGAGAGGTTTCCAATTACTCCAGACTTAATAATTGGTAAGAGTGAGAAGAGATACATAAATACAGACTTTGTATGAATTCCTTTGCAATGGGTTTAACGATTGGCTAACTACCAATAATGTTACCAGACCTGTAATAGTCTGGACGGATTGGCACGAAAGTAGAAATAATTATCACTTAGCCAAAACACTAAATGAACTAGGCATCATCCTTTATGGTTTACCACCCAATACCACACATTTCATGCAGCCATTAGATGTCGCTGTTTTTGGTCCTTTGAAAAAAGGATGGGCCAAGGAAAGTAAAGAATGGGAAGTCACACACACTGATGAAATAATATCCCAAGTTAATTTTGCCAAAGTTTTTTTCCCTGTGTACCAGAGGTATGTCACACCAGAAAATATAAAGGCAGGATTTAGGAAGTGTGGCCTGGTGCCCTTCGATCCTGATGCCCCTGACTACACTAAGGTGGAAGCTGCTGCATCACAAAGAGAGCACGTTTCTACAATTTTTGAAGGAGTAGACCAAGGAGGTTTCAAGGAGGTCTCATGTCAGACTATACCTCCATTTACAGTAAATCGAGGTTGTCAAACAACCACTGACACAAGTGTAACAACAAGGGAAGAAAGGGAACACATTGATTCCCATGGGAAGTGGCAAAGAATTTCCAAGTCAAACAATTTATTATTTCTTTTTACTATCGATAACTATACATATATTTCTTTTATGTATTCAGTAAAAATATTCAAGTAAAATAGCAGTTTGCTAGTTTTTCTTTCATAATCACTTTTGTTTGCGTGTAAAGTTAATCTCATGTAGTTACTAGGTGTGTAATTAATATAGAGGTGATACTTCAAAGAATAGGATATCATAATACCATGTTTTGTTAAGAAAAAATTCCAATAAAATTTTTTTTTTTTCCTGACTGTACTCACTACATTTTTCATATGTATAAGCCTTCCCCTACTGATACATTATCAAGTACATCTATTTTGCATTATGTAATGATGTTACTCAAGCTATAATATTGTTTTACAAGATGGGACCATGATGTCAAACACAAATTTTGCCTTTTTTTTACTTTTTTCCATAAATACCCCATGGAAGTTAAGATAATGCAATTGAAGCTCTTTGAAAAATAGATGATCAAATAAAGCAATGAATGAGGTCTAACATATCCAAAGGAGACTTGTGTAGCTTTAACAACTTCAGAGTTATGAGTGAAAGAGTACCTAATGGACAGAGGAGCGTACACATTGGACACGCCTTCATAATAGGTACGCACCAAATTTACTGACCATTTTCTCGGCATGGGCTTGCAATATTTATAATTTCTTTACATACCATGAAACTACAACCATTTCTTCATAACCTGTAAAAATATCATATTCGTTATGTTATTTGTAAGGACGTTATTACGATGTTGTTTTCGATAAAGACTTCTATACAATTAACAGGAGCAAATAATGAGCCGATATGCTTGCTCAGATTGAAAAATATACAGCTGTTTGCTTCATGAAGGTTTGAAATGCTTTCATTTCCCTTTCAACAACTACTTCATTCCAAATGGGCCATTTATTTAAACTAATAAATGTTTAATGCAGTCCAAGGAACAATCCTTAATTCCAGACTCCAGTATTCTTATTGCAGCTAAGTCTCCTCTTTTAGTTCATTTGTTCACCAGCAAAATATAAGAATTCTTCTTTCCTTGCTTTCTGAAGCCTATTTCTAGATTACACATTTATGCCCAGAAATCCATTATCTCTGTTATGGTGTCCTAAGTACAGACGCGACATCAATCACCACCTCAATCGTCAATTCAATTCTGAATCGTGAGGGAACTGTTTATTCAAGGAAATTCCAAAACTACAACATCAGCATTTGAGATTTATTAATCGCGGCGATGAATTACAACGTGAATCAAAACAAATTTACGTATGTATGTATATATATATATATATATATATATATATATATATATATATATATATATATATTTCTGACTCACGTCGGGATCGAACCCAGGTCTCTCAGGTGGAAAGCAAGGGCGTTACCCACTGGGCCATACAAGTCTAAAAGAAGTTGGAACCTGAGAGCAACTGCACCCAAGGAATTACCTGGGCAAGCTAACTGCTTGCATACCAGCGAGTTTTCCCCAACTTCCCGACTCAGCAATGACCCAATAGACAACATTTCATTCGAATTATCCCTTCTGAGTGAATAAGATAGAAATCATCAACACACAATCACGTGTGGAACAGAAATAAATTTCTGACTCACGTCGGGATCGAACCCAGGTCTCTCAGGTGGAAAGCAAGGGCGTTACCCACTGGGCCATACAAGTCTAAAAGAAGTTGGAACCTGAGAGCAACTGCACCCAAGGAATTACCTGGGCAAGCTAACTGCTTGCATACCAGCGAGTTTTCCCCAACTTCCCGACTCAGCAATGACCCAATAGACAACATTTCATTCGAATTATCCCTTCTGAGTGAATAAGATAGAAATCATCAACACACAATCACGTGTGGAACAGAAATAAATTTCTGACTCACGTCGGGATCGAACCCAGGTCTCTCAGGTGGAAAGCAAGGGCGTTACCCACTGGGCCATACAAGTCTAAAAGAAGTTGGAACCTGAGAGCAACTGCACCCAAGGAATTACCTGGGCAAGCTAACTGCTTGCATACCAGCGAGTTTTCCCCAACTTCCCGACTCAGCAATGACCCAATAGACAACATTTCATTCGAATTATCCCTTCTGAGTGAATAAGATAGAAATCATCAACACACAATCACGTGTGGAACAGAAATAAATTTCTGACTCACGTCGGGATCGAACCCAGGTCTCTCAGGTGGAAAGCAAGGGCGTTACCCACTGGGCCATACAAGTCTAAAAGAAGTTGGAACCTGAGAGCAACTGCACCCAAGGAATTACCTGGGCAAGCTAACTGCTTGCATACCAGCGAGTTTTCCCCAACTTCCCGACTCAGCAATGACCCAATAGACAACATTTCATTCGAATTATCCCTTCTGAGTGAATAAGATAGAAATCATCAACACACAATCACGTATGGAACAGAAATAAATTTCTGACTCACGTCGGGATCGAACCCAGGTCTCTCAGGTGGAAAGCAAGGGCGTTACCCACTGGGCCATACAAGTCTAAAAGAAGTTGGAACCTGAGAGCAACTGCACCCAAGGAATTACCTGGGCAAGCTAACTGCTTGCATACCAGCGAGTTTTCCCCAACTTCCCGACTCAGCAATGACCCAATAGACAACATTTCATTCAAATTATCCCTTCTGAGTGAATAAGATAGAAATCATCAACACACAATCATGTGTGGAACAGAAATAAATTTCTGACTCACGTCGGGATCGAACCCAGGTCTCTCAGGTGGAAAGCACGGGCGTTACCCACTGGGCCATACAAGTCTAAAAGAAGTTGGAACCTGAGAGCAACTGCACCCAAGGAATTACCTGGGCAAGCTAACTGCTTGCATACCAGCGAGTTTTCCCCAACTTCCCGACTCAGCAATGACCCAATAGACAACATTTCATTCGAATTATCCCTTCTGAGTGAATAAGATAGAAATCATCAACACACAATCACGTGTGGAACAGAAATAAATTTCTGACTCATGTCGGGATCGAACCCAGGTCTCTCAGGTGGAAAGCAAGGGCGTTACCCACTGGGCCATACAAGTCTAAAAGAAGTTGGAACCTGAGAGCAACTGCACCCAAGGAATTACCTGGGCAAGCTAACTGCTTGCATACCAGCGAGTTTTCCCCAACTTCCCGACTCAGCAATGACCCAATAGACAACATTTCATTCGAATTATCCCTTCTGAGTGAATAAGATAGAAATCATCAACACACAATCACGTGTGGAACAGAAATAAATTTCTGACTCACGTCGGGATCGAACCCAGGTCTCTCAGGTGGAAAGCAAGGGCGTTACCCACTGGGCCATACAAGTCTAAAAGAAGTTGGAACCTGAGAGCAACTGCACCCAAGGAATTACCTGGGCAAGCTAACTGCTTGCATACCAGCGAGTTTTCCCCAACTTCCCGACTCAGCAATGACCCAATAGACAACATTTCATTCGAATTATCCCTTCTGAGTGAATAAGATAGAAATCATCAACACACAATCACGTGTGGAACAGAAATAAATTTCTGACTCACGTCGGGCTCGAACCCAGGTCTCTCAGGTGGAAAGCAAGGGCGTTACCCACTGGGCCATACAAGTCTAAAAGAAGTTGGAACCTGAGAGCAACTGCACCCAAGGAATTACCTTTTAGACTTGTATGGCCCAGTGGGTAACGCCCTTGCTTTCCACCTGAGAGACCTGGGTTCGATCCCGACGTGAGTCAGAAATTTATTTCTGTTCCACACGTGATTGTGTGTTGATGATTTCTATCTTATTCACTCAGAAGGGATAATTCGAATGAAATGTTGTCTATTGGGACATTGCTGAGTCGGGAAGTTGGGGAAAACTCGCTGGTATGCAAGCAGTTAGCTTGCCCAGGTAATTCCTTGGGTGCAGTTGCTCTCAGGTTCCAACTTCTTTTAGACTTGTATGGCCCAGTGGGTAACGCCCTTGCTTTCCACCTGAGAGACCTGGGTTCGATCCCGACGTGAGTCAGAAATTTATTTCTGTTCCACACGTGATTGTGTGTTGATGATTTCTATCTTATTCACTCAGAAGGGATAATTCGAATGAAATGTTGTCTATTGGGTCATTGCTGAGTCGGGAAGTTGGGGAAAACTCGCTGGTATGCAAGCAGTTAGCTTGCCCAGGTAATTCCTTGGGTGCAGTTGCTCTCAGGTTCCAACTTCTTTTAGACTTGTATGGCCCAGTGGGTAACGCCCTTGCTTTCCACCTGAGAGACCTGGGTTCGATCCCGACGTGAGTCAGAAATTTATTTCTGTTCCACACGTGATTGTGTGTTGATGATTTCTATCTTATTCACTCAGAAGGGATAATTCGAATGAAATGTTGTCTATTGGGTCATTGCTGAGTCGGGAAGTTGGGGAAAACTTGCTGGTATGCAAGCAGTTAGCTTGCCCAGGTAATTCCTTGGGTGCAGTTGCTCTCAGGTTCCAACTTCTTTTAGACTTGTATGGCCCAGTGGGTAACGCCCTTGCTTTCCACCTGAGAGACCTGGGTTCGATCCCGACGTGAGTCAGAAATTTATTTCTGTTCCACACGTGATTGTGTGTTGATGATTTCTATCTTATTCACTCAGAAGGGATAATTCGAATGAAATGTTGTCTATTGGGTCATTGCTGAGTCGGGAAGTTGGGGAAAACTCGCTGGTATGCAAGCAGTTAGCTTGCCCAGGTAATTCCTTGGGTGCAGTTGCTCTCAGGTTCCAACTTCTTTTAGACTTGTATGGCCCAGTGGGTAACGCCCTTGCTTTCCACCTGAGAGACCTGGGTTCGATCCCGACGTGAGTCAGAAATTTATTTCTGTTCCACACGTGATTGTGTGTTGATGATTTCTATCTTATTCACTCAGAAGGGATAATTCGAATGAAATGTTGTCTATTGGGACATTGCTGAGTCGGGAAGTTGGGGAAAACTCGCTGGTATGCAAGCAGTTAGCTTGCCCAGGTAATTCCTTGGGTGCAGTTGCTCTCAGGTTCCAACTTCTTTTAGACTTGTATGGCCCAGTGGGTAACGCCCTTGCTTTCCACCTGAGAGACCTGGGTTCGATCCCGACGTGAGTCAGAAATTTATTTCTGTTCCACACGTGATTGTGTGTTGATGATTTCTATCTTATTCACTCAGAAGGGATAATTCGAATGAAATGTTGTCTATTGGGTCATTGCTGAGTCGGGAAGTTGGGGAAAACTCGCTGGTATGCAAGCAGTTAGCTTGCCCAGGTAATTCCTTGGGTGCAGTTGCTCTCAGGTTCCAACTTCTTTTAGACTTGTATGGCCCAGTGGGTAACGCCCTTGCTTTCCACCTGAGAGACCTGGGTTCGATCCCGACGTGAGTCAGAAATTTATTTCTGTTCCACACGTGATTGTGTGATGATGATTTCTATATATATATATATATATATATATATATATATATATATATATATATATATATATATATATATATATATATATATATATATATATTTTATGGCATTCGGATGCTTCGATATCAGGCAGGGTCATGTACGTATTGAATATAACGAATAGTTCTCTCTCTCTCTCTCTCTCTCTCTCTCTCTCTCTCTCTCTCTCTCTCTCTCTCTCTCTCATCAAATTTAGTGCTGAAGTGTTTCCTTCCTGACAAACTTCAACATTTAGATATTTTCTTGACACTTGTTATTCTTGTCATCTTGCCTAGTATTCGAAAGGGGTTTTAGAGCACTATTCATGATTTACACTGAAGAGAGGCATTTGAAATCACAAAGAAGACCCCTGTGAGTCCAAGCAATGAAATTAATTTGCAATATAGAGTCTTGGTTCTTCGCTCCTTATTACCCATAACATGGAAGTGTCTATGTCAAGTAAGTTGGTATGTCCCAGTCTGTTTCATGGCCTCTTTCATGGAACTGGACATGAATAAACTTTTTTCCTGTTACTTACTGTTTGAGTTATGAACTAAGAAATCTCAAATGTTTGTATAAACACACACGCAAACACACATACACACACACACACACACAAACATATATATATATATATATATATATATATATCCCAGTCTGTTTCATGGCCTCTTTCATGGAACTGGACATGAATAAACTTTTTTCCTGTTACTTACTGTTTGAGTTATGAACTAAGAAATCTCAAATGTTTGTATAAACACACACGCAAACACACATACACACACACACACACAAACATATATATATATATATATATATATATATATATATATATATATATATATATATATGTACGTATGTATATATAAAGACAGCTTCATTCGTGAATGCCTTATAGAGTTCATTGAGATCTATATGAATGAGACTTTGCTTGGACAAGTAAAATCCAAAGGCTATCGTAAGAGATTAAGCCTACGTATGTTTTTTCGTGGTTATAAACCATATATGCAAGTCAGTTTTTAAATGAGAATAAATATTATTTATGTAAAATAAGAATAGGCCAATGATGCGTCTATTCATGATTGTGGATCATATATGTAATTCATTTTTAAAATGAGAACAAAATAATAATCTACCCTATGATGAAAAAATAAAACAATATTAGACTGTGTGTTTATTCATTGCTCACATCCCATGTAAGCCAGTTTCGAAATGAAACTAGACTAATAAACCTCTGTAAATAAGGAGGTAACAGCAAACTTACCTGTCTGGGATGTGTCCGGTCACTGAAAAATTGGTAATAACTTATTTTCTTCTGTTCTAATTTCCGTTTTTATATTTATATATATAATTAACGTACGTTCAGCCTCCCTTTGTAATGTGTACATATGACGCTTTATCCAAGAGTTGGCATTTATCCAGTTTGTATGTTAGAAGAGAAATGAGTCCTCTCAAAAAATAGGAGAAAAATCTAACTCAGTTTTACTGTTGCAGCGACCCTTCAGAATAAGGTGCTTCTCTTGGTGTCTGAATTCCAGGCAGCCTTCGACACCACATTCAGTAATGAAGTTTAGGCTAGAGTTCCTCTTCAAGGCATACTGTAGGGGCGTGGCTTCTTCGTCAGTACCATCGTCTATATATCAGACATATATCTTCGGTTTCGGATGGAAACGGAATGTTCTTTTTTCGACATCTGCCACATACGTATTAGCAAATAGGATTCAATATTATTATTATTATTATTATTATTATTATTATTATTATTATTATTATTATTATTATTATTATTATTATTATCTCTTGAAGTTTATGTAAACAATATTTACTAATTAGTCTCGTTAAAAATCATTCATGATCACTAATGTTACCCTACAAATTTTTATTAACATTCAAAGAATTGGTGTCTCTTATTTGTTAATGCAAATTTAATCGGGTATATTCATTCCCCCACTGCTATCAAACAAATGAACATCGTTTTCTCAGAAGCCGAGGCTTTTGTCTTTTTCTGTTGTACCTTCGTCACATCCTGTGGCTTTTTTTCCCAAGACCACATGAAACAGGAAGCTCCCAATGCCTTCTGCAGCTGCCATGTCCCGGGGACGTTTCTGAATGCATAAGCACTGATGCTCAGATTCACAATCGTCCCGGATGGTTCGCTGCTCTTCTTGCAGATGTGGTCTCCTTCGTGTACACACAGTAGCTTTCCTTTCGCTTTTAGCTCCTTCTTCCTTAAAACAATAATGGTCATTTGGACTAAGTTTTGACTGAATTACTGATCCATATAAAACTCACTTCCTTCTTGCGTTCTGGGGACATGTATTTGATGAGAGAGAGAGAGAGAGAGAGAGAGAGAGAGAGAGAGAGAGAGAGAGAGAGAGAGAGAGAGAGCATTATACACGTAAAATATTTCTTGTATACTTAACATCAAGATATTTGAAGATGGTCACATAGTGGTGAATAAGAGACAGACATGCAGGTCAGGGGATACAAAGGAAGGGGTAATGCGTAGGGCTTTACTCTGCAACCTCATAAATTATGTTAAAAGCGAAAAGTAGAATTATATGAGTCTTTTCTCAGTCAGGATAGACAGCGAGTGCCCTTATAATCCTCAACCTTATAATTAAAGTATTCCCTCGCACCGGGGCCGAGCACAGAACTTTGAAGAAGGGCAAAGGCGCTACAAACTGACTCACAAAAAGCACAAACGAAGGCAGGGTCCAAGTACTTAATAGCACCTAAGGATTTACCCTGCAGGCTGCACACCTTTGCATAACAGGTATGTTTAATGAAATCCCAACATAACAGTGGCTCAGTTGATAGCAGCTCAGTATTTCATGACCTATGCGACTTGTTGGTAGTCCCTTTGTTTTAGTGTGCATATATACTCGTATATATATATATATATATATATATATATATATATATATATATATATATATATATATATATATATATATATATATATATATAAACCTTCGTACGTGAACAAAAGTGAAACGAAAAATTCAGCAGAAATATTTTAAACAGATGCCCAAAACGGGGATTTTCAATGCTTACTCAAAGGAGGCAGTTGACCCCTAGACTGAGGTAACACAGCAGCCACAAATAGCAGCCTGGATATTTCAATAATTAAAAAAAGACGACATAAGTACCCTGCATAAAAACTCAGGTATTAGTTTCACAGCACTAAAGCAACGACTAAGTACGTTTAATCATAGCAATATTCATTTGCCCTTGGTTGCGAATCATATACCAGTGCAGCAAGCTTTATGTAATGTATCCAGTTATACGGTAAACACGCACATACACACACATATTGTGTATATGTGTGTATGTATATACGTATATATAGAATATTTCATTATACAACCTTATGAAAAATATCCACGCGAATTAAAGTTATTTCGTCAAAGTGATGAAAAGAAATATGCGACAGCCTTATGCTACAAATTACTTCGCGAGCCCTAAAAGAAATTACGAGTTACGTTCAGGAAAACCTATTCATCATGTGCTGTATTTTAAACCTCCAAGAAGAACAAGTAAAAAAGGGGAGCAGGAAATGAAAATAATTCTTGCAAAATTAGCGATTTCAAGGATATCCGAAGATCGCATTCGGCCATATTCCAAGAAGCAAGACACTACAAGATTTTAGAGTCCTTGGCAAATGGCAGCATCGTCCGAGTGCTGACAGTTCGGAGTTCGGACCTTCGACTGTAATATCGCTCTGGTGGCAGGCGTTTAACAGTTGTTTGCTAAGTCAGTGATTCTCTTTTCATCAGGAGTGGTGTATTCAATTCCTCCTTAATTTATCGTAGTGTAATTGGTCTTAAATTTTTACGAAAAAATCAAGCGAATAGACTATGGTTGGCTCTTGAGATTTCCATCGGGGCTGTCACTCCGTTAGTCGAGCTATAATAAACCCCGGGCTTCTACAAGGTGACACGAACTTTACCGTATTATTGCTAATATTGTAGATTTGTTCTGGGGATTTTCCAATCTTGCTGCGTGTTTAGTCTTGTACAAATCTTTGGCAGTCATTATAAGTATTTCTGTGGGCGTTTATCCATAATGTGACGTGAGGAAACGCCCAAAATTTACAAGATTTAGAATAAGTTACTCTCAACTTTAAAACTTTTTCTTCTCCAGGATGATGATGATACAAGTTTGACTTTGAGTTCCTGTTGTAACGGTGAAGCTTCATGCGTACTGCAGCTGCTCTCTTGAGCAACAGGCATGTAGGAGGTATTTTATTTTCCGCCAAGTTTAGTTTTAGTTAGTCTTTTTTTAACTTGTCATAAATTTGCTTTAATTTTTGTGATTTAATTTTGTCATAAATTTAATTTTTAATTTTTGTAAAATTAACTTTTTTAATTTGGCAAATTTTTTAAATTTTTGTAATTTACTTTATAAATTTAATTTTAATTTGATAAAATTACTTTTTTAATTTGTGTAATAAATTTACGTCAATTTTTGCAATAAATTTTTATTTTGTACATACTGTTCTTGAACAGTATACTCTTATCCTCCACCCCTTTAGGGGAGACACCCCTGGAGGGGTGGGGGAGCCACCCATGTTCTGCATAGTAGGTCGTATGACCTGTTATGCAGACTCTTGGGTGGTTTTTGTTTTAACTAATCAAACTTTTCTTCCAGGTGCTAAATATAGCCTTAATCTATGTTTTCGTTGAAGTTCAGATAGGTATTAGGTATTTAAATGAGCTTAGCTACCTCCAACTTGGTTAAGTATGCTAAAGCTTCCTGAAGTTTGAGGAAATTAAGCATGTTTATGCCATCAGACGACAATGTTCAGCATTAAAACAAATTAAATTAATGTATAGGTCTGGCGTCTTGGTATGTTTTATTTCAGAAATTTAGCTTCCTGAAAACGGGTTTTGTGGTTAGTTGGAGTTAGACTTGATGGAATTTTCAGAGGATTCGAACTTGTCCTTTCTTGCAACCGAGAGTTTCTGGTATAGGTGTTATAGGAAGCTCCCTGAATTTACGGGTCATTTACGATAATAGGGCATGCTTACCCAGTAGCTGGTCTCTTGAAAATTATCAAAGCCATGCAAACTTTTTCCCAGACAGAGATGGTCTAGAGTGATGTTTGGATTTCTGCTGTTAGCAGATAGATTTAGTTTTACGAAGTTTGTCAGTAACTCTAGGAACTTCCAGCCCCTGTTAACTCAGCACGAAAGCAATGTTTTTAAGTATGGAAACTGGTTCTAGGGCAACTTGATGCCAGGATAAATTCCCGGACCACTCATAGCGAACAACTCCTACCTGGACAATAATTGATATCTAGGACAACAGATATATGGGAAAACTCATAACAGGTAAATTTTCACTTAAAAGCCCGGTTGAAAATAGGCATAAGTGATCATTTAACTTTAATTACTGACCAGCATCCTTTGAATTTCATAGTTCAAAACGATTGCTGTTCGTCCAGCGAACAACTCTTAACTGTCGTTATAGCTTTTCAATTTTTTTTTTTTTTTTTTTTTTTTGTACTTGTCAAATTGGTTTTGTACTAGTGAACTTTTCAACTGTTTTGAAAATTTCTTTAGACCTCATAATACCGTATATAAAATCTCAGCAAGGAGCCAATAAGCTTGCGGATGTTAACTACGTATATACTTTTCACAGGCAGAATGCAGATAAATCAAGAAAAGTCTGGCTATGTGAAGTAAAGATGTGCAGAGCGCGCATTCAGACGATGGCTGAGGACCCATTAGAAAGTGTCTTCAACAGGGAAACACTTTCACAGCGCAGATATTAGTAAAGTGAAATACAGAATTGTCCACGGTTCTATAAAAGCCAAAGCCTTTCCATCACAGAGACCGCGAGAATTGTGATTGCGACATAAGGTTCTTCTCTACAAGATGAAGCGTTGGCTGGACTGCCAGCAACATAGTTTATCACGAAGTATTCGTCGGTGGCGACACCAGAATAATAGTGCTCCCCATATTCCATCAGAAAAAAAAAAAAAATTGTAATTTGGAATGGTGAGTGAAAGTTACTTCAAAACAGGTTTACGAAGAGTGCAACAAGCGACTGATAACTTAAAAGTATGATCCTTGCCAGAAAATCTCTTAGCTGTGGTATATCTGCAAGTTTTAGTAAATTAGTTTTATATTGAGTCTTTAATGTTTTTAGTTTTCATTGTCCCCCAAAAATAGTTTTTCTTCTAAGATTTTTCTTGATTTTTCTTTCAAAATTTAAATCTTTATACTTGTTATGAGTTGTCCTATTTATCAGTTGTCCTAGATACTCGTATCAACTGTCCAGGTGTGACTTGGCGATATGAGTTTTCCGAGAATGAGTTGTCCTGGTATCAGTTACTCTATGGTTACAGGAAAACACATGCAATGAGTTTGTTCTATAAACACACGCAGTAAGTTTTTCTCTATGGACAGTGTTATTCTGAACACAATGAGTGTTAATCTACGTACACAAAGCAACGAGTTACTCATACACACAGGCAATAAGTTCGATACTCATGCGCAAGCAAGAAGTTTGTAATGTAACTCCTGAATACTGTCAATAGTTTTGTGATGTTACCCACGATTCCTGTTAATTTTGTGATGCCATCGATGATGCCTTCCATGAACGTGGTCAATGAATTTATTTTCAATGGGCCCTGTCAAATTAGTATTAGGCTATCCGTGAGCACAGAAAAAGGTACTATCGGCACAATGATTATGATGCTGTTCAAGATCACAAGGCACTGAGATAGTCATACTACCCTTGAATAAGGGCAGTGCTTGTGGGGCTGTCATAACACAAGTGGGAATTGTGACGCTCCCAGTGCGTTGTGGAACTGTTCATGAACACAATCAGTAAGTTTGGAATGCTTTCCATAAGGCATGAGTTTCCAATGGTATTCATCAACAAGGCTTTGGGTATGTGGATTACGCATTAACATAATGAGGTTCAGACACTATCAGAGTTGGATGCAATTGTTGGTACCCATTATTTTAGTGAAAACGATGCTGTAATGAATGCCATTGTTCGCCAAACTATCCATGGCAATCAGGTATTTGGTCGTATTTGCTATATGGCACCTGAAATGTTTTAAAGGTCATCAGGCAGTTAATGCATGTACCAACATGCATTTCTAACTACAGTATACTAAGGTAGGAGCTGTTGAGTCTTTAAGCGGTTTCTTTAACTTTTACCTGAATTCTTGAAAGATCAAAGGTATCTCTTTACGCTTACGTCTTTGATCATAGTATGTGGGTCATCTTAATTTTGGTTTTGGTGATTTTTAGAATTGTGCATTTTCTGAGTGTCAATATACTAATTTTGAGTGGTTTCTACGTATAGTGAAAATGTCTAACTTTAAATGGCATCAGACGCAGAGTAACGCTGTAAAGTATGTATGTTTGTTATACAGCCTTAATGCATAATTCTGGTATAAAATGTACGAGATAATCTTACTCCAGATGGTTACAAGTTATGAGTGGGTAATAACCTTTTTTGGGCATTGGCTGGAGAAACGTAACTCGTGGTTTTTATAAGCTAATTATCCTTAAAGTAAAAGATATCGTACCTTTTTCAAGAAACATTAGAGTTACCGTTCCCTTTACGGAGTTGCCGAGTAACTGCCGTAAGAACATTTTCTGCTGCCGTTTTTCTGTTGCAGGCCACAACTTGCAGGAGGAGCCTGAATTCAAGAAAATGTGCAGAAAATTTACGAACCTTTCAGTGTTAGGCTAATTTTTCTAGGGGTCCAAGATGTCGGCAAGATAGTTGTAGGCTTCTATTCAGTCAATTTCTAAATTTTCTATGCTGCGCTTTTCATTAAAATCCCGAGAGGTTTGCAAGTTAGGTTCCTCGGATATTCTGCATTCGTCACCCTTCCTTTTGCTTGTGTATTATAACTGGTTTTTTAATTAATAAATAATGGGTCTTTAGTTTTCAGTGCTTGACTACTTTCTCGGTATTTTTATAGGGGGGAAAACAAAGTATGTGGAATCTGGTTTATCATCCATACAATTACAGATGTTGAAGGTAAAAACTACTTAATTTAGAAATATACCAGACTGTTTAACAGTATTCATGTGTGAGTGAATACACATGTGAAAGGCCTATACCAAATTTTAAACAAATGTGGTTTGGGTATTGGATGTGACGATCCAAACGCCCTTAGCTAATTTGTGTCGCAACGAGCTGCAAACTGACTCCATACTAATGAATAAATGGATATTAATTAATAAAATGCATATTAACGAATAAATGTTCAGTACCAAGAGCGCCGTTAAATTTATTGGGAGCAGAAAATTAAGTAAATTACGTAATTTTACTACTTTAGAACAATGTGTAATTAGAAGGTAAAACTAAATATCAAATTACTTGTTTCATGGAGCTCGTACAAAGAAATTATTTCCATTCATTGGTGAAATGAAAATTTGATAATGTGATGGTCAGCTACACTTCCATGGACAAAGGTCCTAAGCTACGTGGCTAAAGATAGGATTTGACGCAGGAGAAAAGAATTTTGTTATACATAAAAAAAAAAAATCTGAAATATTGAAGTTAAGGTATATGGTTAAATGTAGGATTTAACGCAGGTGAAAAGAATTCTAAGTTACAGGTTATAATTTTTTTTAAGTATTGCGCGACGTTTTTATTGGGGGGGGGGGGGGGAGGTCGTTTGTCAAACAGATTTGGTTGACCTCACAAGGCCTTGAGATGCAAAGTTTCTTTTACCAAAAACATTTAATTTGTTTTAACGATTTTCGTTTAATAGGCCACATCGATTCTGAATAACCTCATAGGTCCCAGCGCTTTGCTTTTTGCCCATTTTCATATACCATTCTGTTTAATACGCCACTAGTATAGGGTAATGACCATTTATTTTGACAACTATGCATGAGACCCCCGTAGGGTAGTAGTGCCGCCAGTGCACCTCATGCGGTGCACTGTAGGATTACTTAATGTCCTTGGCAGCGTCCCTTCGTACCCTAGCTACAACCCTTTCATTCCTTTTACTGTACCTACTTGCGTATTCTCTCATATATTTCTTTCCACCCTCGCCTATTAATTGTTTCATATCGCAACTCCGAGATTTTTCTCCTGTTACACCTTTCAAACCTTTCTACTCTCAATTTTCCCTTTCAGCGCTGTATGTCCTCATAGGTCCCAGCGCTTTGCCTTGAATGCTATGTTCTATTCTTGGGGTTAAATGCTATATTCTATCCTATTCTATCCATGAAACCAATTTAAAGACTAATAATTCTGAGGAATGGTTGTTTAGGATAGTAACTATTACAGATACTACTGGCTTAGTGAGTTTATGAATTTGACACCGAATAGGAGAGAGATGGAATGCTTCATGTGGATGTATCATATGGAATGGTATTTGTGTCAATGGGTCTCTTTAATTGCTGTCGTTTCTGCCTATTACGGGGATGAAAACTGTAAACGCCTGAAGGAATTTGCAAATTAGTGGATGAAGTAAAATAGCGGTTATAAAAACTTATTGGTACATAGGCCCCGTATTTTACAAGTGAATTCTCAATACGGCTTTTAATAAACTGGTTGCTCTAGAACAGAATGGTTGTGGTAAAATGGTATTACCTTCTAAATACCTTTAGTTAACTGTAAAGAAACGAATCTGAGACACTGGTACCAGGCACGAACAATAAGCATTATGGTGAAAGAAGCAACTCTAAAATTATGACGGTTACTTACCAGGATGATTGTCTTAGTTTTTTTTAAAAAGGTAAACGCCACTAAGGGGTTCTTTACGTTGACACATCTCGGGATGCTGCTCAGTCTGTTTTTACGCAAATCGTGTCGTCGTTTAATATGGGTCGTGCTATAAACGGCAATAGATTTTGCTAAGCGAGCTTTATCGTAACTGGACGTTCTTTGAGGGGAAAAGTCGGAAGGAGAAGAAAGACTTGAGGAACTGGAACTGGAATTGGAATATAGTTTAGGCCAAAAGCCAAGCGCTGGGACCTATGAGGTCATTTAGCGCTGAAAGGGAAATTGACAGTAAGGAGGTCTGAAAAATGTAACGGGAGGAAAAGCTTGCAGCTGCACTGAGAAACAATTGTTAAAGAGGGCAGAAAGTCAGAGGGAAGAAAGAGAACATGAAGGGAGGCAGAGAAAGGGGAATGAAAGAGATAGCAGCTTCGAGCCGAAGGGACGATGCAAAGAACCTTAAGTAATGCCTACAGTGCACCACGTGAGGTGCACCGACGGCACTATCCACCTACGGGAGAGTTAAGGAATTGCTTAAGCTGAGGACGGCAGACTCAATGAAGAATTGCTTCGGCCGAGGAGGACAGACCAGGAGTTAGGGCGAGGAAGTGAGGCGCGAAAACAAATTGCTTAGACCGAGGAATAACATCAACAAGTATAAACATTTCGGCCCCCAGCTGCAAGCCCTTTCACTGTACCTCCGTTCATCTTCTCTCTCTTCCATCTTACTTTCCAGCCTCTCCTAATAACTGTTTCACAGTGCAACTGCTTTGAGGTTTTCCTCCTGTTACACCTTTCAAGACTTCTTACCGACTGTCAATTTCCGTTTCACTGCTGAATGACCTCATAGGTGCCAACGCTTGGCCTTCGGCCTAAATTCTATATTCCAATTATAATTCAACAAGCATAAGCTATAAAGGAGTGAGCAGCAATATACGTGATTGCGCTCAACGCTTGGGAATGATGGGTTTGTTTATAATGAAAACCTTCTGGTAAGGAGCCGTGTGACCTCATGGCATCTAGGCCCCGTGGGGGGGGGGGGGGGGGTTAGTGCTGTCAGTGCACCTCACGTGGTGCACTGTAGGCATTACTCAAGGTTCTTTGAAGCGTCCCTTCGGCCCCTAGCTGCAACCTCTTTCATTTCTTTTACTGTACCTCCGTTCAAATTCAGTTTGACTTTCCACCCTCTCTAAAATTGTTTCCTGGTGCAACTGCGAGGTTTGCCTCCTGTTACACCTTTCAAACCTTCTTACCGACTGCCAATTTCTCTTGCAGCGCTGAATGACCTCATAGGTCCCAGGGCTTGGCCCTTGGCCTAAATTCTAATATCTTATCTATGGCATTTCAGGCGGCATTGAAGGCCTTGTCCACATGATCGGTTATCGCCCGGATGCGTCGGTCCTTCAGCCAGCTCCATCCCCATTGGCATAATTATTATGTCCACACTTGCCTGTAGGTGAAATCGGCCACAGTGCAACTCAAAGGACTCCCCATGCCAACACCATCCGTCTGTATATATACTTTATAATTAAAGACGACAGCCGTGTCCTTCACAGCAAGTTCCAACAATTTTCTAAAATCTGATGAAATAAAATTATTAAAAGTGGTGACGGGGTCCAGTTTTGGAGTCATGTATGAACTGCCAAAAATCCACAAATCTAATATCCCCTAAGACCCACTCTATCATCATATACCACACCTAATTACAAAATAGCCAAATTCCTAACCACCTTGCTTGAACCACTTACAAAGAATCCAAATAACTTGTCTAACTCCTTAAAATTCAAAGAAAATATTATACTGCAAGATTCTGACTTGTACATGGCTAGTTTAGACGTTGAATCGCTATTCACCAACATCCCTGTGAATGAGACCATACAAATAGTTATTGATCGGTTGTTCCCCACTCCTGACTCCACTTTTTATCATTTTAGTTCATCAGATTTTAGAAAATTGTTGGAACTTGCTGTGAAGGACACAGCTTTCGTCTTTAATGATAAAGTATATATACAGACGGATGGTGTTGGTATGGGGAGTCCTTTGAGTTGCACTATGGCCGATATCTTTATGTGCCATCTTGAAGGTCAGCTGCTGGACAGCTGTCCTTCTGATTTTAAACCCCTTTACTACAGACGCTACGGTGATGACACCTTTGTCCTTTTCAAACACCCACACCACGCAGACTCCTTTTTAGATTATGCAAATAGTTTACACAACAATATCAACTCTACGCTAGAAATAAGAAAATAATAATAAACTCCCCTTTCTAGACACTGAAGTTTCCCGATCTTCTGAAGGTTTCAAAGTTAGTATTTATAGAAAACTTACTTTTACAGGTTTGGGCCTTAATTTTTATAGCTCCTGTGCATTTAATTTCAAGCTAAACTCCTTAACCACCCTTATCCATAGAGCCCTTTCACTTTCTTCTGATTTCCTTCTTACAAAAATATTTTCAACAAAATTGTTTTCCCTTGACTTTATTCCAACATAAAATAAAGGGCATTTTAAATAACCAGTTTAGCCCACCATCTCCTTCCTTCGATGTTCCCAAATTAGAATACTACTTTTCCTTTCCTTTTGTACATAATGGTGATTTTTTACGACATCTGAAGCAGATTATAACCAAACACTTCCCAGCTGTCAAGGTCAACTTAATTTTGAAGAACCCCAAAAGTCTTGGTAGCCTTTTTAGACACAAGGAGCGACTCCCTCCATTGATGCAGTCGGGCGTGGTGTACAAGTATACTTGCTGTTGCAGTCCGCAACAGATTTATGTCGGAAGTATGCGCCGGTTGCTCAAAGTGAGGGCAGATTGCCACAGTGGACTGAGCTATCGCACTGGTCTTAGGCTAGCAAAACCTGAAATGTCCGACATTAGGAATCATTCATTAATTTGTAAAAACCCAATAAACTATAAAAACTTTGAAATAGTGACCACGACGCAGAAGGAACACCACCTTAACATTTTAGAATCCTTGGTTATCAAGAAAATTGTACCATCGCTTCAACCCCCTTATACGTATCCTAATACCCCTCCCCTATTCCTGTTTACTTCCTTAACTTGTTTACTCTCATCAAACTTTCATACTCTGGACTTTACTTCAGAGGGTATTCTTTTCCTTGTTTTGTCATTGTCATTTTCAGTCTTTAAAGCATTTTAATTTTGTAAGCTCTGTTTTAAGTTTTAATTAGTGTTTTTTGTATCTTTTTAGCCAGAAAAGATGGGATATGGGTGATCCCGAAGCGCAGCTATTAATAAATTTGTCAATGATGAGCTGACTGTTCTTCCTATCCATACATCCTACTATAAGACTGTTTGGCTTAGCCTCCCCTGAAATAAGAATATATATATATATATATATATATATATATATATATATATATATATATATATATATATATATATATATATATATATATATATATATATATATATATATATATGCATGCATACACACATATACAGGTGTGTATTTAAACAACAAATACTATCCATTTCAGGGGGGTAACCGCCACCTCCCCAGTCGGGCCATCACTGTACACAAGTGTGTACATACACTCATTGCATATTGTTCTTGTAACTGACAGCATCGTCGTTCCGTGTCAGGCTTCCCAACACCGGGCACTACCGGTGAGTTTGCTAAACTACCGGTGTTGGAGGTTCGCTGGCTTGTCCCTACTTTTTGCCCGATGCCGCAAGAGGCCAGGGGATACAAAGGAAGGGGTAGAGCGTAGGAACAGGAATAAGAATAAGAACGGAGGCCGATTTTTTCTTGGGGTTCCTCTAATCTTGATATCCATTAATAGCAACGTATTTTGCTCCATGCGTCTCTCCAAGAACTACCTTACAATTTACTACACTGCTTTTGTCTTCCCTCCCAGCCATAAGGTTTGCTCTCTATTCCACTATTCCCATATGTTACTAAATGACGATCTACCTTCCAAAATCCGATGTTCATATAGGCAATGCAAAACTCTGTGTCATTCCTAGAACATTCTCCATCTTCATTCCTTACTCCAAATCCCTGGTCACCACGAACCTCTTCAGATCCATTTCTACTCTGGCTAACTCTACCACCCATTTCTGCACCTGCAGTTATTTCCTTTCGCTCCTTTGCCATCCTGAATTCTGTTTCCAGTACCTCCCTAAGTATTTCCTTCTCTTGCTTCTAACAACTCATCTCAAGTGAGTATGCTTCCCTTACATCAGACATACCTTTTTGAGTAATACTACTCAAAAAAGCCTGTTACTAACTCTTCTTATTTATTTCCACCTCTTTTTCTTTCTCCTCACTACTGATTCGAACTCCTACTCCGGTATTTTCCATCTGGGAACTGCAATAATATAACTTATTCCTTCTACATACCGCTCCGGTTCCCTTGCATTTTACATGGATGCAAATATCATATGAATCATAGTTAAAATGAAATGAAACATGAATAATCCGTATACAAGGCAGACAGTGTGGATTCACTGTGGTGGGCGTAACGAAATGAATAGCGTGGGATTTCTAACTATCACGATGGAGTTTAGGTACAAATTTTTTCTAGAAAAAAAAAAAAAAGAAATTTGGTGTGAAATTTTATCTTTAAAGCTACTAATCTGAAATCATGTATTTTTTGCTATATATATATATATATATATATATATATATATATATATATATATATATATATATACACACACACACACATACACACACATAACGTTCATTCTTTCAATGGCTGAAGACAATACTATACTATTCATTTAAACTATGTTAATGACACCAGTATTTGTCAAAACATTTGATATATCCAAATTATTAGGCTGCTTTATGGAATAGACTTTTGGTATAAAATTTAACGAAGAAGACTTTAATTTAAAGACTCATACACATGTATATATACACACAATGCATACACATACATATTTATAATCCAAGGCGGGTCAGGGAAAGGCACTATCCATATGAATTTTATTATAATATGCCGACGTTTCACAACCCCTCGTAGTTGCATTTTCTAGGCTGCAAAAAGCGAACATGGCAGTCTGTAAACTAATAAAATTAGAATTACAATAAAGCATTCAAAATAAAATGACTAAAGCCTATCCTAAAGGAACAAGCAAAAGGCTGGTGACAACCTTCCCAGAAGGAAGCTAAAAACAACTACTATACTCGCACTGAGTATTACAAAAGAGAGAGAGAGAGAGAGGAGAGAGAGAGAGAGAGAGAGAGAGAGAGAGAGAGAGAGAGAGAGAGAGAGAGAGAGAGAGAGAGAGAGAAATAAATAAATAAATAAACATACAGACAGAGAAGAAGCAGCTCAACAAGACCACAGGCAATAAACAGTTGTGCGGACAATGTTTGGGAGCTTAACAGTGGTACAGGCAATTTGATAATAATAGATTCAAGTATTGTTACTCGCAACAGCTTCTTAGTACCTCCGACATAGACCCCTTGACTACATCTGAGGCACTTGTACTTATATATAACGTTGGATGTAAATAAAGGACTAAGCTTGTCTTTAAACTTGAAGAGAGAGCCAACTGTTCGGGGGTTCTTCGGAATGAGTTTGAGGTTAAGGGCTGGTAATTCCTTTTGAATGATGTTTAGATATTTCTTTCTGAAAGAATCATCTTGCATATAAGGGGAACGCTGCGTACAAATTCATTTTAGGGACACTGTAATATAGAGTAGGTGGCGTCATCTTTTTATTCAACATACTATTTAACTGTTTAAAAAACAGTTTAGATGGAAAACAGTTGTTCCTGAAATAATTAGTATGAGTTGTTATTTCGTCATGAAAAGTCACCCTATTAGATGACAGAGTAAAAGCCCTGTGGAGGAGGGTAGAAAGAGCATCTAAGCATCTAATTTAAAGTTGAAATAACAAGGGCTATAAAAATTCATACCCAGATCCGTAAATGCACCTTTACGATATATTCCAGTGTAGAATCCTACCGAGCTCTTGGAAACAAGAGCGTCCAAAAAAGGGAGCTTGCTGTTAAGATTCTTTTTCTAGCGTAAATTTTGTGTTAGGGTGTTGGGTATTAACGAAGTCCAAGAAAGAGTCTGCATTAAAATCTCGTTTAAACAAGACAAACGTGTTATCAATATAACGTTTATAAAATAAAGGGAGGAAGGACAAGGGGCAGGCGTCCATTATGCGCTCTTTCAGAGTTCATAAAAATGTTGGCGAACGTAGGTCCTGAAGGACTTCCCGTGGCCATGCCTTCCACCTGTTTATATAAAACGCCATTAAAAATACAGGCTGTGTCCAGCACTGCCAACTCTAAACATTGTTTAAAAAGATTCTTGTTGAAATTATGAAATAGACATCGTCATCAAGAAAAAGCTTTTTTAAAATAATCTGAATTGTTTCCCCCACTGGGATATTGGTGAACAGGGATTCGACATCCAGGCTAACCATAAATAAGTCGGAGTCCTGTTTGGTAGTTTCTTCTTTGTAGTCGGTAGAACACGTTAAGGTGTAAGGGCCTTTAGTTAATGGTTCCAGAATAGGTACTAGGAATTTAGCAAGATTATAATTGGCAGTATGAATACTGGAGAAAAAAGGACGCATTGGGACATCGGTCTTATGTACTTTGGGCAATCCATACACAACCATATGAAGAACCTGTAACACAAGGTCTAGAGAATACAAGGTCTTCTCACGGCTGACCCAAAATTGGGATCTAATGCGCAGGTAGAGGTTGTGACGTCAAGCGGTCTACTCACGGTCCTTAGTAATCTCTGACTGATCAGTTCGTTTACAAACACTTTAGGCCTTGCTTCCACATATTTGGTATTGATATTGTCCGTAATAGCGGCCTTATATTTTTTTTCTTGCTGCAATTTAGACAGTTTAAGTGATATGAGCCAAATCTTGTGCAGTAAACGGGTACTTTGAAAATATGAAAAAAATAGGTATTTAATTCTTCATAGATTTCCTATGGACGAAAAGTGTAGTGTCGCAAAAATATGGAGTTATGATAAAAGCACAGATGCTTTATATGAACCTTGCTCAAAAGTGCAATGTGTAAAGGTCAGACCTTGGAAACCGCTTATTCATTGTAATTTCGACACCGATATAACTAAAATTCTCCTATTTGAATTCATCATTAAGATAGAGAGAGCTGGATTTCCTATAGTTGGTATGGTTCATGACTTGGGGCAACAAATATAAGGTTATGGAATTCAGTAGACAATGGCGTAACTAGGCTAATCCAACATTGTTAATCCTGCGGATTATTGCAGGGAAATACATGTATTTGCCGATGCTCCCCACTTGATAAAACTCATCACAAACACTTCACTTTCTCAGACCATGGATCTAGGTTATCGGACTTTAGGACTGCTTACATTGAGTCAGGTAACTAATTAGGAAAAGTAAAGGTGATCTAATGATAACTCGAAAACTATATGAAAAGTATTTAAGTGTTACGGGTATGGAGGGAACGACAGTGAAATTAGCGTTACAGGTACTCTGCCACTCACAAAAATCTCAAACACTTCGGAGAAAAAGGTCTGATTGTGGATAGGCACTGGGAGAGTGCAATCCAGTTCATTTGCCTTGTTGATAAGTGGTTTGATTTATTCAGTTCTGGAGTGCCTTTCGATAGAAAGTCTTCACAGAATGCTTACGGGCTAATCTTAGAAACCAAAACAACACGGAATGCTTACGGGCTAATCTTAGAAACCAAAACAAAACATTGCAAGAGATGATACACCTATCCAGAACAATGAAAAGTCTGGGAGGAAAAGGACTTTACCCTTTCCAAAAAAGCCTCGTGATACCTTGCAAATCTCTAACGAACCCAGGGATGTTAGGTGAAATTTTGCAATATCATACATCTTGATTCATAGGTTGAATCGAGATGGACTGGAACACTTTTTTGGCTGTATACGGTAAATGGGTGCATGTCATCAGCACCCATCACCTGTTGAATTTAAGCGCCGAGTTTGAGCCCATCTCCTGGGAAAAGAGAGAACTCTGTGAGGCGCAAAATACAATGTTGAAAATTGCATTAGCGATAATATGACTGAGGTCTCATTTTCTAACTTGATAACTAAAGAAAGCACTTCTTACGAGACTGAAGAAACATTTCTTCAGAAAGCGTTAAGCTTATCGGCAATATTGTTTCGTTTGCCAATGGAGGAATTGCAGGGTGACAAAGAAGACAAAACTGAAGAAGGAGGCATGCAATATGTGGGTGGTTTTGTAGCCCGTAAGTTTCCCCGAGTATGACTTTTTAGGAACTAAAGAACCGAAGGAGATGGCACAAGGATCGGCACTATAAGTAGAACAAATGAGAAGCTAATGAAACCCCGACCCGAATTTTTGGAGCATTTAAAATCGATGGTAAAGATATTTATTTGTTATTATTGTAAACATGCGGAAAAAGTTGGTCACATAATTGTATAATTGTTAACCTTATGTATACATGTACTCGTATATGTGTATTTGAGTGTGAGTTGTATATTAGAGTGAAAAATGTTTTTTCGTTTTCAAGTTCCAGTTGTAATTATTTGGATGAATACACGTATAGAAATGAATATGGTCAACATGTGCTTTGTTTCCCTAAAAGAATGAATCATAATTTTAAATATTAAAAAGAGTCAACGAGGAAACAGGAGAAAAGTTGTCCCATTTGTACAGAGCTTGGGCAGAGGAAAGCAAGTAGACCGCGTGACGTCACGTTTCTTAACTCCCATCTCCTTAACCGCGTTAATCCTGCGCGTGAGAAGACCTTGTATTCTCTAGACCTTGGGCTGACCTATGAACCTTCTGGTATAAATACCGTCATTCTGTAACTTCTTCTCATTTACTATTTGCCTGAAAAGAGAGACTTTTTGGTCTCTGAAATATACCTTTTACTTTCTACATTTTGGCGTTTTTATGGGCTCCTCATAATATATATATATATATATATATATATATATATATATATATATATATATATATATATATATATATATATATATATATATATATATATATATATATATATATATATATATATATATATATATATATATATATATATATATATATATATATATATATATATATATATATATATATATATATATATATATATATATATATATATATATATATATATATATATATATATATATATATACACATGCATACATATATGTATACATATACATATATTTTCATGATGTTGCCTTGTAATACGTATATCCTCCTATAATTTTGACATATTTGCTTTTTTTCATGTGTTATGTTTAAGGATAATGGTTGTTAAAGTGTCATATTTAGTTTGGCATCAGATCTCAAAAGAGCTAATGATTACTTGATAGCGTAATTTAGAATTGTTATTACAATTTTAATAGTAACGTAATTTGGAACGAATATCTTTCTTGGTAAAAGCGTAGTATTTGAACATGTGTGTGTGTCCACCAAGGCTTGTTTCATTTCAATTATCATCAGTTCAGATAAGAGCCAGCGCTTTGTTTTGGGTTAATGATGACAGCGTTTGCAAAATAAACGCCGATTCGTCCCATACGAGCTCAAGACGACTGATTTCACGTTGTTGCATGTTCAAGTCACATACGCCACTTGGAGAGAAAGAATACGTGTCCTGATCAATTACGTCATGTTTTGTAAGATGCGTTCAAAACGTTTTGCTGGGATGACGTAACTTTCCTTCTAGAAGCTTCTCTCCATTGTATCTCGCACCCAAAATGCTTTAGTGACGTCACCTCCCTGCTTCTAGAACTTCCCTTTTGTATCTCGCACCCAAAATGCTTTAATGACATCTTGTAATTGATTCACGTATTACTGGAATCCTAAAATTTGTTTCATTCTGATTTCTGAGACCAGTGAAGTTGGTTCTCTCTCTCTCTCTCATTCCTAATTAGGAAAAGATTACTTTTAACGTAATTTTTTGTGGTCACTTTTAACATTAACTTTTGAGATCTGAATTTAGCAAAGTTATTTAGTTCGTAACGGCACCTGGTAAAAAGTGTGTATTGTGTAACGCAGCTGCAGCAAGTGATTTACAGAGGTGTTCACAAGTTTGTGTAAGGTAACGTGAATTTTACTCATAATACCATGGTATGATAAGTTAGGAAGTTATGGTATGATAATTTAGGAAATTTTGAACAAGTGAACTCATTATTGATAAATCTTGTGTGTTTTTGTGTGTTTTTCTATTTACAATTTCTTTATATTTTCACATTTTTTATGTTTGTGATGTAACACTTATTTACATAGCATTGTAAATATTTCTTGGTAATTTAACATTGCATACTTAATTTAACATTGCATACTTGATTTCATTTATTGAGATTTTCTTTTTAAATCTTGAGTAATTCTTGATAGTTTAAATTTTGCTTGATTAATTTAAATTCTTGATAAAATTTTTGTGAATTAGATTTATTTCATAATTTAATTCAAGAATTCATTGAGTTTTGTGCTATTTTCAACTAATAGTAAATTTTTCAGATTGTGAATTCTAAATAATTGTGAATTTTAATTATAAACTTTGAATCTGAAAATAAATTTTTGTATTTAACATTTTTAGAAAAACAGTGTTTCATTTATTGACCATCAGTGAATAGGATTGATTGTGTGTGCATAAGGCAAAGTGATAAACATGTTTTGTTCTTTTAGTTTTGCTAAAGTGAATTAAGACCAGGGAAACAGTTAGAGTTTTTTGATGGAGTGATGCCCTTTTACTCTAGAAGATTTCTAGTTTAATTTTTGATACCTCACACATATTCTGATAGACTTAGTTTGATTTTTTCAAGTGATAAATAAGTTTTTTCTTAAGGGATCACTGTTACCTTTAGAGTACTCAGTCGTAACAATTAATGTTATGAGAGTTCAGGTATCTGGCTGAAGTGAGGTACATTTTAGAATCTTGAGATTAGTTGTGTAATAACCAGGTACTTGATACGCATCGTGACATTATATTGTTTGGTGCCCAGAGACCCGTGGAACAAAACAAAATATCACTCTGGTTTATGGTTTATACTGGTGGTGTTAGGGATATATTTTGATAGGAGAGTGACCACATAGTTATTTTTTTATTTATATTGTGAATTATTTAGTTGAGTAACTTAGAGAAAATGGCTCTGTTCAATGTTCAGAGGTTTTTAGCAACTCCTTCCATCCAAGAGTTATCTGAATCCAACCTGACTAAGGCACAGTGGATTGCTTTAGCAGTAGCATGTGGGGGTAATGTGTCAAGTGGTATGATTAAGGCACAAATCAAATATATTGCAATCCAAGCATTGATGGACTCTGGTAAAGTAGATGAAGAGATAGGAGAGGCGCAAGAATTGTTGAATGCAGCTGAGGCAGAATTTACAGATAAACATGAACAAAAGAAAGAGAAAAGTGATGCAGAAGCAGAGCTTAGACGTATAGAAGCAGAAGAAAATTTGATTAAGCTGAAGATACAGGCAGAAAGAGAAAGAGAACATAGAGAGAAAAGAGAAAGAAAGGAAAGAGAAGAAGAAAAAGCAGCAGAAGAAGAAAGAGAAAGAGCAAAAGAGGAGAGAGAAAGAGCAAGACATGAAAGGGAGATGGAGTTAATAAAAGCTCGATCCACATTACCTGTAACACCGTCTAACCCTACTCAAGGTAATTCAGACCCTGTATTTGATGTAAATTGGTTCCAATAACGCTGTAAATCAAGTTAACAGAGATATTTGCTCGCACTAATTAGTAATATCTTAGGATTGATACCATAATACGCTGGAAAACATACAAAGAATATTCGATTTATATGTTGACATTCAATCCTTGTCAAAGTGATGGACGAGAACAAACAAACAAACGCACACAACTGCGTACTCACACTTGCATAGACAGACAGACAGACAGACAGACACATTCGGTGTGCAGCGATTCCTTTGTTGTGACCCCAGGTAGAAGACTAGTAGTGGAGCGGGTAGAAGATTAGGTACCAGGTACATGCTGTGAAAAAGTCGCAATACCATTTAACCCAACATGGCTAAATCTCATCGCCATTCCCGAGAACTAACTTAATTCAGTTTGTTGGTGGGGTAGATTTCGTGACCACAAGGCCAACGGGTTACCCTTCCCACTCACCCCCACAAATGCACACACACATACACCCACACCCACGCATATACTGTGTGTGTGTGTGTGTGTGTGTGTATATATATATATATATATATATATATATATATATATATATATATATATATATATATATATATATATATATATATATATATATATATATATATATATATATATATATATATATATACACACACACACACAGTTTGTCATCTATGCTAAAACCGCCATCAAAAGTGTTGGGACTATTTTCCTCGTCAAATGATGAGGCATCAAAGGCAATAACAATAGGGATGAATAAAATAGTAAAGGGGCATTAGAAGCTTATTTCATAACCAGTACTAACTGCTACTACTGTTGCTGCAACTATGTTCATTACAGTAGTATGTGTGGATGGTTGAAGAATTTTTTGTGTGTTTTTATGTGTTTTTTTCTGTAATTTTTATTAACATCTTTACTAGTAGGTTGGGCTGTCAAACAGGTTGATTCTCATGTATTTACCCAGCTACATGAGATTTCCTACTTTACTGGACAAAATGGTATTGTTATTCTTATACCTGCAACCACTGGGGTCGTTGCTCTAACAATGGTAACGGATCGAATCATCATCGAACAACCTTTACTTTCATGTTATTTCTCTACAAATTCTGAAATCTCATGAATACGTCTTGGGAATTCATAGTTTCCTAAAAGTTTCAAGTATTCCCGACAATATTTTAGGATCTCTCTCATCACTGCTCTGTCTGGCAAACTTCAGTGTTTCGTAATGATAAGAAAAGTATCTAAACAAATGATGTAATTTCGGCCATTGTCTGAAACTTCAGAGCTGCAGATTTCGACAATAGTTTACCAAACGAACAAACATTTTGTTTTCAAATCGAGTGCAATTATCAAAACCGATAATGCGGACCTAAAATAGCCAAAGGCAATTCAGTACTGGCTGAAAAAGTAGTCCAACCAATTTGCATTGCTTTTAACAACGTACGACTCGTGAAGTATTAACGAGGTCCTTTACTTGTTTTCTCAAGCATGATATGATGGTAAAAACAGCGAAGCCTTTAATCTTTACGAGAACCACTGTCTAGAAGTGATGGAAGTGAAACCTCAACCACTCTGAGGGTCTGACGGTAAGGAAAGTCGCCTTCGTAAAGGTCGAGGGACTGAAGCGTATTTTTGCTTCTATATCGTGATTCAATGCACAAAAAAGTTCATATTTGTCCACATTTCAAAGTACTTGACTGTTTGTCACTGCCCTGTTCGTTACAATAAACAATGCAGGATCACTTCAAAATGAAATCGAGAAAGAAAATTGAAATACGAAATAAAGAATAAAACGTTGTGACAAGACAAGGGTGCTTTAACAAAACATTTACTGGTATTAATTGGCATTTATAGATTAATCAAGCTACGTATGGTAAATTACGTTTCTCAGGCTAAGATAAAATAATAATGACCAAAGTAGATAAAGCACAACAAGGTTCTTTATTACAAAAAGAGACTGAAGGAAAACCAAACCTTCATAAACCAAATATAAGTATAAGATTCAAAAGAAAACCTTTTCTCTCTAAAAAAAACAAAACAAAAAAAATGCTCACACAAACGTCCGCTCTCGGTGAGTATCTGCTGCACATAAAACGTGACCACAGAATCAAAGGAAACCATTTTATACTAACAGAAAATGTTCAGTGAATGTGACATAGCAATGAGAATGACCATTGCAAAATACGATTATCTCCCATCGCAGGAACCGTTTTCTTGAAGAACTCTTTTGAGCCTCCCTTTCTACCCAATGACATTACAAAGGTCCTGAGATGACTTTTTTTTCTGCTTACGAGATAAATAATTGTGGAAACGCTGTGCTGTGGCTCTTCTAAGCTGCTTGTGTGGGTTTATTTAAATACTTTGATGGAAAGGGAATCTCTAGCATAATAGTATGTGCTCAAAATGAATTAAGTAAGACTAAATCTGCATCAAGTTTCTGAACTGTTGTATAGTGGAAACAAAGAGATAAAAAAAACTCTTATTAATATAGAAAATTGATGAAAAGCTATAACGAATGACAATGAAAATATTATATAAAAGGAATTAAACATGGAAGTTTTTCTATTAATTTACAAAGAAAATTTCCAAAGATATTTAGGCAGATAAAAATGCCACATAACACCAAAGAGTTTTGAGAAAGGTTCAGTACTTTCGAATATTGAAAAGGAAAGATATTTAAACATTAGAAATATGAACAAAGACTCCTTCCCTAATTCCTTTCATTGGATACTTAATTTATTTAGTCATGGGTGTTCTGTTCCCGTGCTCATTCGTTTCCTCGTTAATCTCCAAGATCAGTTCCATCAACCTCAAAAAGCAGTTTTCCATTGGGAACGGTGACACTAATGCATCCACGATGATGGGTCTTACAACACAATTACGAACAGCAGATGCCGTGATCATTTTTTTATATATTCTAAATTACTTGTAAAGGTTTTGCTGTTGATAGAAACTTAACAAATACTTTTGTATGGAAAAATAAGCGTAAGAATGTCTTGCTCTTTATCGTTAAAGTTCCGAGTCATATTAAATGCACTGTCCTCATTCATATAAAATGTAGAGTCGAAATTAGGCCCTGCTTATTTCCATGCGGAGGTAGTTCAGAAAAGAGCTCTAACGCATTGGTCCATTTGCCGAGACCTCGTCCAGTCTCAAAGTAAGAAATGATGGCCCGTGGCTTTTAAAGTCATACATTTTTCTCAGAAGGACCATTTCTAGCGAAACTGCGAGAAAGTATATCAATTTTGAGCAGAACATTTTTCGAGAATTTAAATTTCGGCGCGTTTTGCTTATCTTTTTTTTTTTTTTTTTTTTTTTTTTTAGCTTCACGATAATTTCTGACATATTTTAGGCTTTTCTAACATTTGCTGTCTGTGAAAATCGGATTTCTTTAAAACAACGTATGCTACATTTTTAATGTTTGTGCGAGAGAGTGTGTGTGACATTGGAAATGATCTTAAAAGGAACTCTGCAGAGAATTAGAGCAAAATGTCACGTCCCTCTCTATAGATTCAATGCAGAACAAATAAGGAACTTCATATATTGTTAGGAGAACCTTCGTTCAGGATATTCCTCTTCTAATTCCACAGCCCCAAGACTGATAAGAAATGAGACATTCCGTAGACATCCATTTGCATATTCCCTTCGTATGAATAGTCACTTCCTCTTCCGTTCCTAATGACCAACACCAACGCATTTCATTTCATCCACTGCAACATTCATTTGCCTCTTCATATTTATTCTGCTGCTGAATCATCAAAGGGTAGCTCGTTAGTGGGACCTGACCTCACACATGAACAATAATTACGACCTGCATATATATATATATATATATATATATATATATATATATATATATATATATATATATATATATATATATATATATATATATATATATATATATATATATATATATATGTATACATACATACATACACGGATATATATATATATATATATATATATATATATATATATATATATATATATATATATATATATATATATATATATGGGTGTGTCTGTGTGTATGCTTTTTTGCTATAAAAACAAGGTATCCTTATCATTGAATTGTAGTGACAAGCGTATTCAAAAAAGCGCGAAGAATTCGAGAAATTAAGAGGGCATTGTGGATATTACAATTACATTTGTATCTGGTAAAAAGTGACCAGTAGAATCCATGTACACACACACACACACACACACACACACACATATATATATATATATATATATATATATATATATATATATATATATATATATATATATATATATATATATATATATATATATATATATATATATATATATATATATATATATATATATATATATATATATATATATATATATATATATATATATATATATATATATATATATATATATATATATATATATATATATATATATATAAATATATATATATATATATATATGTATATTTAATACCTACTGAACATGTGTATATATGTAACATGATTAGCTCAAATAACTTAAAAAAAAATAATCATGCTATTGGTAATGTAATCCCTACAATATACAGTGGTAGTGAAATAAACTAATAGTTTTAAGCAAAATCCAATCAATTTAACAAGTCTAATTAAATATCAATAAATCGAAATGCCTAACAGAGGTCAGCATTAATCTTATGCATTTTTAGTCGGGATGTAACTTGATCTAAGTCATGAACACATTGCAGATGATAATTATTCCTCTGGATACTGAGAACGCAACATGAGCATAAAAGGAATGTGGATGCTTAAACCTGTAATATTATTTCATTTAACCTCAAAAAACTTTACAGTAATTATGATGAATTTGATTTCTGGGAATGAAGAATTTGAAGTAGATTTGGAAAATGTTCGGTTCTGAAAAACCGCAGATTTTTGGTTTCTGTTGAATTAAACCAATAACTTATTGAAACCCAAGATAAAACCATTATCAGAACATAATTGGAGTCCATTACGTCCCTTAACCTATCGCTTCGCTGATACCTTTGTAATGTCCATTGAAAAAGACTCTTAGAATAATGACTTCCATCAATCAGAGAGATAAACGAGTTAAAAATGCGCCGAAGTTTCTTCGGGGCAACGGAGTTTTCTGTACAGCGTATAATCCACGCCACTGAAAATAGATCTGTCTTTCGGTGGTCTCGGTATAACGCTGTATGATAACTTTCAGCCACTGCCCGGTGATGACCTGTTCTATAGTGTTGCCAGGCGCACGATCATGGCTAGCCTTAGTCTTAAATAAAATGAATAACTATTGAGAATAGAGGGCTGCCATTTGGCGTGTTTGATGACTGGAGTGTGGATGATCAACATACCAATTCGCAGCCCTCTCGCCTCAGTAGTTTTTAAGATTTGAGGGCAGACAGAAAAAGTGCGGAGAGAAGAAAGTGCGAACAGAAAAAGTGCGGAGAGAAGAAAGTGCGAACAGAAAAAGTGCGGACAGAAAAAGTGCGGACAGAAAAAGTGCGAACAGAAAAAAGTGAGGACAGAAAAAGCGCGAACAGAAAAAAGTGAGGACAGAAACAGTGCAAACAGAAAAAAGTGAGGACAGAAAATGTGTGAACAGAAAAAAGTGAGGACAGAAAAAGTGCAAACAGAAAAAAGTGAGGACAGAAAAAGCGCGAACAGAAAAAAGTGAGGACAGAAAAAGTGCGAACAGAAAAAAGTGAGGACAGAAAAAGTGCGAACAGAGAAAAGTGAGGACAGAAAAAGTGGGAACAGAAAAAAGTGAGGACAGAAAAAGCGGGAACAGAAAAAAGTGAGGACAGAAAAGTGCGAACAGAAAAAAGTGAGGACAGAAAAAGTGCGAACAGAAAAAAGTGAGGACAGAAAAAGTGCAAACAGAAAAAAAGTGAGGACAGAAAAAGTGCGAACAGAAAAAAGTGAGGACAGAAAAAGTGCGAACAGAAAAAAGTGAGGACAGAAAAAGTGTGAACAGAAAAAAGTGAGGACAGAAAAAGTGCGAACAGAAAAAAGTGAGGACAGAAAAAGCGGGAACAGTAAAAAGTGAGGACAGAAAAAGTGCGAACAGAAAAAAGTGAGGACAGAAAAAGTGCGAACAGAAAAAAGTGAGGACAGAAAAAGACGAACAGAAAAAAGTGAGGACAGAAAAGGTGCGAACAGAAAAAAGTGAGGACAGAAAAAGTGCGAACAGAAAAAAGTGAGGACAGAAAAAGTGCGAACAGAAAAAAGTGAGGACAGAAAAAGTGTGAACAGAAAAAAGTGAGGACAGAAAAAGCGCGAACAGAAAAAAGTGAGGACAGAAAAAGTGCGAAAAAAAAGTGCGGACAGAAAAAAGTGTGAACAGAAAAAAGTGAGGACAGAAAAAGTGCGAACAGAAAAAAGTGAGGACAGAAAAGCGCGAACAGAAAAAAGTGAGGACAGAAAAAGTGTGAACAGAAAAAAGTGAGGACAGAAAAAGCGCGAACAGAAAAAAGTGAGGACAGAAAAAGTGCGAACAAAAAAAAGTGCGGACAGAAAAAAGTGTGAACAGAAAAAAGTGAGGACAGAAAAAGTGCGAACAGAAAAAAGTGAGGACAGAAAAAGCGCGAACAGAAAAAAGTGAGGACAGAAAAAGCGCGAACAGAAAAAAGTGAGGACAGAAAAAGTGCGAACAGAAAAAAGTGAGGACAGAAAAAGTGTGAACAGAAAAAAGTGAGGACAGAAAAAGCGCGAACAGAAAAAAGTGAGGACAGAAAAAGTGTGAACAGAAAAAAGTGAGGACAGAAAAAGCGCGAACAGAAAAAAGTGAGGACAGAAAAAGTGTGAACAGAAAAAAGTGAGGACAGAAAAAGCACGAACAGAAAAAAGTGAGGACAGAAAAAGCGCGAACAAAAAAAAGTGCGGACAGAAAAAAGTGTGAACAGAAAAAAGTGAGGACAGAAAAAGTGCGAACAGAAAAAAGTGAGGACAGAAAAAGTGCGAACAGAAAAAAGTGAGGACAGAAAAAGTGCGAACAGAAAAAAGTGAGGACAGAAAAAGTGCGAACAAAAAAAAGTGCGGACAGAAAAAAGCGCAAACAGAAAAAAGTGAGGACAGAAAAAGTGTGAACAGAAAAAAGTGAGGACAGAAAAGGCGCGAACAGAAAAAAGTGAGGACAGAAAAAGTGTGAACAGAAAAAAGTGAGGACAGAAAAAGCACGAACAGAAAAAAGTGAGGACAGAAAAAGTGCGAATAAAAAAAAGTGCGGACAGAAAAAAGTGTGAACAGAAAAAAGTGAGGACAGAAAAAGTGCGAACAGAAAAAAGTGAGGACAGAAAAAGTGTGAACAGAAAAAAGTGAGGACAGAAAAAGCGCGAACAGAAAAAAGTGAGGACAGAAAAAGCGCGAACAGAAAAAAGTGAGGACAGAAAAAGTGCGAACAAAAAAAAGTGCGGACAGAAAAAAGTGTGAACAGAAAAAAGTGCCGACGGACAGACAAAGCCATTTCAAAAGTTTTATTTTACAGAAAACTAAAATCCAATGACATTAAAATACCAAACGTGATTGTGTGTTGGTTACTTCTGTCATATTCACTCGGGAGGGATCATTCGAATGCAATGCTCTCAGCCTGATCACTGCTGGGTCGGGAAGTTGCATAAAACTCTTTGCTCTCCTAGGCAGTCATCCTGACCAGGTAACAGTCTTAAGTACGGTGGTAGTATTGTACAATGGCCTGTCTGGTTCAGTTGGTAGAACCCTTGCCTTTCGATTGAAAGACCTGTTTATTTATTTATATAATTACAGCACACCTAGTACTTATCACTTATAACTCCCACTTGGTGTAAGTTATTCTCGAGGTATAATGAATTAGATATTTAACGAAATTTGTGGCTTAATGTTTATAAAAACAAATAATGTATATATATATATATATATATATATATATATATATATATATATATATATATATATATATATATATATATATATATATATATATATATATATATTGCTACAAGTGTTTGGGGATACTTACTTGACTCCGGATGGTAACGGATAATGCAGGGAAGTTCCTTTTAATTATTATACATCTGACTCAATACTCATATTAGAACCACTCGTAGACAAAGCAAATGAAATCTATGGCTTAAGGCCTTCTTAAGGTGAGGAATTTACATAAACTCAGGGGTTCTCTCAACTAATTATATTTACATAACAACAAAACTCAGAAGAATGACGAATTACTGGGCAGGTAATAGCAAGGGTCTGCTAAATAATGAATCCTACACAGGATAAATATTCTAAGCTGACGATATCTTCGTAACAGGGAATATTGCAGTTGAAGGGGGGAATTGGACATGGATCGGCCAAGAGGATCCACAGTTGAGGCCTATCTGCAAATATGTAGGACGGTTACTTGCAAAAGTAATAAGACTCACAGAGGGAACTGAGGAATGCACATAATGATGCCAAATAACTCACTTAAACACAAATGCATATTTTACGTTAACACTGAATGTTCCCACACAAATTACTGAGGTGATCACACAATGGTAAAAATGAAGGGAATATTAGGTAGAGAATAACAGGTCGTGACTGGCTAAAACCTTAATTCCAGCACATTACCTTAGTCCAGACAACATTATCCTCGTTCAGTATTAGTTGGAGATGGAGGAAGGAATTATAATGCCACTTTAACAATATATGGTCGAGGCCCCTGGATCGGCACATGTTCAAAGTGACAGACAAAAACGTCTGTTTTGAGTAGGTCTTGAGCAATCTTTCTGAGGGAACTAGGGTAACTGGGCGGACTGAGAGCGATTCCGCTTGCAGAGTCTATTTATAACCTCTGGGGTTTACATTGGCTTCTCATCCAGGTGGCGCAGAGGTAAATTTTCGTCACGTTTTCCTTTATGTCAACCGCATGGTTTCCACGTGGCACTAGTCAGCTCATGTGGGTTCAGAATGAGGGTGAGGGGTCAACTTTCTCTTTTTGGCTTCTCCCCCCAGGGGAGGTACCTAGAATTTTAGGCCCAAGCAGTCACTCTGAACAGAAAGAGAGTTAGGCTTAACCATTTTGGGGAATGAGAGAAATTATGGGGGGCGAATTGAGACCCCAGTTCTAGTAGTGAATGAAGGACATTAATTTTTTATTTCTTTCTCTATTACTTTACAAATGTAAAAACAGGTGAGGTTGCGAGAAAACGACCCCAGCCGTTGCACTTCCCCAACCAAGTTAGCATTCACACCCTAGATCGGGTGAGAATGGTTACCAGTGAGTAAATTCACTTAAATACTTTGCTTTACTTCTCTCTCATTTCCCTCTGGTGCCTTATAATTTAACTTAAATGTCAGTGTAGCAATTAGATTTAAGAGGCAAGCAACACTGTGACATTTATGTTAACACAGAATAAATATTTGCTGCTAGGAATGACATATTTTTATCTTTAAATTCCTATTACATTAAGAGAGCGTTAATCAGAAATATCTTTTTTTCACAAAGAATGGTATAGTTAAAACAACGAATTAACACTAGGCAAATTCTATAGGTACTTCATGTACTCTTAATAATAATCAATTATGAATTTGCACACATGCAATTAGTCTGCCTTGAAGAGGTGTTTCCACAATACTTGAGCAATGGCTCAGTGCCATTCAGGCACAATAAACACAAGGTCGTGAGTCTGAGACTTGAGAGTTATTACAGAGATTCACAAGGAGAATAGATGACAGATTCAGAGTAATGAATGATTGTAAAATAAAGATGGCAATTACATATGCCAAAAATTACATTCCTTAGCCTATGGAAAACAGCTAGGGTCATTTCTCAGCCGAAGAATGCTGCAAAGGTAGCCAGAGGCAGCGACTCCTCTGGAAGGATCAGTTGCCTGCTTCTGCAATAATGGCACTGTGCCAAGTTGGCACTCATATAATAATAACTAATGGTGATGGCATATCGTATTTTAGATGCATCATGCTGTGGTAGGCATGAAAGGGAAGTCGTGGGACTTATACAGTTGGCATATCTGTCAATGGCACTCTGCATTGGCAGAGGTGATTAAATAAAATAGGGGCCTAGGTAAGGCATGAAATAAAGGTGAGTAATAATTAAAAGTAAGAAAGGAAATGTTATAGTAAAAGAATAAGGGATAAAGTTACAAAGGGAATAAATAGAATAGTGGACGACCCTGACATCCTCTTCTGGACAGAGGTGCCAAAGTCTTCATAGGAAAGGGAGGGCACTGTGCCAGTTTGAAAAAGGTGCCAGGAGAGCTCGGGAACTCTCTTCAAGCTACCTGGAATTATCCACGCCCGTGGTATTTCCTCCACGGACCTCTCTCACTGTGATGGCTTGTCTCGGTCGGGGAATCGGTGGAGCCAAACCCGGGAGGGTATCTGAGTGCCACCTGTGTCGGCTTTCTTTACGGCTGATGCAGGGGCCTTCTTTGCCAGCTCTATCATGATCCGTCGCAGTTCCTTGAGTTCATTGGCCCATTGAGATATGGCAGAATCCTTACGCACTGTTGTGTCTGTGGTGAACTGAGACAGAGAGGAAGCGATCATAGGGGCATGAGAGCCTTGCAGGCAAGAATGACCAGCTCAGGCAAGGGTTGTGAGGCCGCACCTTTGCGTGAGCTTCCACTGTGGTCGGAAGGATCCATCTCTCTTACTGGCATTGGTAGCGGAGCCAAGCTGGGAGAAGAGAGGGAGCCCTGACTGGGATCTCTGGAGTGGAGATCAGGGGTGTGCTCTGGCACTGGCTCTAAGGCAGGGCCAGCACTGATGGGTCTGGAATTTGCTTGCCATTCGGAATGGACAGAGCTTAGCACGGCTCAGTGCACCCAAGTGACACTGGCAGAGATGGTGAGTCAAGAGTAGGATCTCCTAGAGGGGGATCTACTTGGGGCCCTGGCACTGGCACTGGGGCAGGGCTAGGTGCTGGAAGGGGATCGAGAATCGATCTTTGTGGAGGAGGCCACTGCACATTGCACTCAGGGCAGTGGAACAAAATCAGGTGTTGGCATGGGCAGTGAAACAAAATCAGGTGTTGGAATTTACTCATGCCTAGTAAATGATTTGGGGGATTTGGACACCTGGATTGCACTAACTAAGATGGGGACTGGAAGTCTTGTCCCAGGAGGAGGTCTTAACCTCCCAGTATGTATCTGGAGACTGCAAGGTCGCAGATTTCAGATCGATGAGGTCTTTTGACCCTCAACTTGATGGTAGGGAGTATCATTTTAAAGTGATTGATACCCTCAATCGTGACGAGTTTCCGTCTATTAATGGTAGCTCCACGGGGAACTTTGTCTTCCCTAATAAGGGACATTTGTGTGCCAGAATCATCAAATACTTTTACCTGGCTGGCGGTGCACCTACCTTGGGGAAGTGCCACATAAATGGGACCCTGGGCTGGAGGACCTAAAGAGGTTGGATCGGTGACTGCCAAGGAAAGGGCGGGAGTGCTTGATTTATTATAATTAGGGCATTTTATCCATTGGGCAGAGTGCCCATAGACTTTGCAAGCCGGGCAATAAGTCCAGCTATAATCTTTACCTGGACCTGTCCCATAGCGGGGAGCAGGCCCCTTTCTCTTCGTCCACGGCCTAGGTGTGGCTCGGGGTGTTGTTCCATTTGAAGACATAGGGGGGATTTTCTGGCTGATCCTCAGCCTTCAAGCGGCACTGTTCAGTGGAGTGCCCTGTTCTCTTACAGCACCCACACATGGGTTTCATATGGGGTTGCCCATTCTTAGGTTGCTGGGGGTTGGTCGAGGCAGGTAAGGATGGATATAGTTTTCTTCCATGGGAACTAAGATGAGAGTGATTGGTGTCCCAAGTGTCAGCCCAGCGACGGCATTCAACCACTGTCTTAGACGCCTTCTCGCATAGATGGGTGGCGAGAGCTAGCGGGGCATAAAAGAAAAAGTCCTTGAGCTGGATGAGTTCAAGGATGTCCTCCACACTAGTAGCTTTGAGAGATTCTAGCCATCATTTTAAGGCTTGGGTCTTTTTAAAGATCCACTCGGACCAAGTTTGGCCTGATTCTTTGGGCATATTTCTCCACCTTTTCCTCCAACAGCCAGGAGTTATTTCAAAAGCTTTTATAATGGCTTGGCAGACAAGGTCAAGATTTCCTTGATCCTCAGGGGGAAGAACATTGAATGCAATGGCACCCTTTCCTTCAAGGTGCCATCCCAGGGTCAGAGACACTTCTTCAGTAGAGGGCTGATAGGTCATCAGGACCTTTTCAATTTGGTCGAGCCAGATTTCAGGATCGGCTTAGTCCCATTTTCTTATGAGGGAACATACACTGCTGAGGGTTGAGTGAGGAGAGGTTGTTAATGTGTTGTGCATGTCATGAGCTGCCATTGCAAGCTGATGCGCTCTTTCCTTCTTCCTCTCCTATTTTTCCTTCTCCTTCTCCTGTCTTTCTGCCTCTTCTCGTTTCTCCTGGGCCCTTCTTTCCTTCTCCCTCTCCTGCCTTTCTGCCTCTTCTCGTTTCTCCTGGGCTATTCCTTCTTTCTCTTTCTCCTGTCTTTCTGCCTCTCTTTCCGCCTCTCTTGCCGCTTTGGCACTGTCTACCCTCTCGGACCCATTCCCTCAGGGCTGTCCGGATAGTCCCATGTCCTTTCCAGCAGACATGTAGAATTTGAAGTCCTCATTTTGCTGGGCTCTAGATATTGTAGACATCTTGAAATAATGGTTATATGGGTTGGACCTATTAGAAAATCAATGCCTGAAAGACTCAGGTGTCCCGAAGGACTCAGGTTGCCTGAATAGACTCAAGTTGTCTGAAAAGCCTCAGGGCTGTTCGAGGGAACAGGTTCAATATGTCTGACGAGACTCAATAGTGTTCGAAATGAACAGATTCAAGGTGTCTGAATAGAATAGTGTCTGAAAACATTCAGTTGTCTGAAAAGACTTAAATTTCAGGTGTCTGAAAGACTTAGTTGTTCAGAGTGAACGTAAATGGATATGTCTGAATAAGACAAACCTCAGGGTGTCTGAAAAGACTGTGAAAGTAATGTGTCTGAATAAGACAAACCTCAGGGTGTCTGAAAAGACTGTGAAAGTAATGTGTCTGAATAAGACAAATCTGAAACACTTAAATTGTTCAGAATGAATGAAGATCATAGTGTCTGAATAAGACAAATGTCTGAGTAACACAAAGGCGTCTGAATAAGTCAAAATTCAAGATATCTGAAAGCTCAATTGTTCTGGATGAACGAAAACTAATATGTCTGAATAAGACAAGTTTCAGGATGTCTGAAGAGACTATTAATTCATATGTTTGAATAACACAAATAATCAGTATGTCTGAAAAAAACTTAGTTAAAATTAAATATGTCTGAATAAGACCAACCTGAAACACTCAATTGTTCAGAATGAATGAAGATTAGTGTGTCTGAATAAAACAAATAAGTAAGACAAATATGTTTGAATAAGACAACCTCAGGATGTCTGAAAGACTGTTAAAATTAATATGTCTGAATAAGACAGATTTCAGTTAAAATTAATATGCCTGAGTAAGACAAACTTCAAGGTGGATGTTAATATGTCTGAATAGACTTAGTGGTTCTCAATGAACGAAAAATTAGCTCTAGCTAACGTAAGCCTTTATGTATATTTTATTTTGAGGGGAGACGCTGCAGAACTAATAAAAGAATGGCTTACTGGGTTATACACTTATGTTGTGTAAAGAAAATTTTCCTTGCTCTGTTAAATAATTTTAAATGTGGCGTAATGAATTAAAATCTCTAATGCACGAGGGTAAAGAAAAAAATTGCTTAATCTCATAACATGCGTGGGGAGGGAACGAAATTGTTATTTTCCGTTATCAAAACAACTTAGCTCGCACGTGTACTCAAATGTTTTCTTCTGGGTTCGTAACATCTACCAACAAATGAATGAGCCAGGCAGATGAGGAAGGCGGGGGTGGGGGGGGGGGGGGAGGGGCGTGTTTGTCTTGACCACGTGTCTAGCTTCCTACCCGGCCTATCCCTTTTTGTAATGAATGAACGAGAGAAATTTCGCTAAAGTTTATTGCTTTCAAAATGCGGCGAGGTGAACGCCAGTTGCTACGAGTGTTCGAGGGATACTTACTTGACTCTGGACGGCAACGGATAACGCAGGGAAGTTCCTTTTATTTATTACACATCTGACTCGATATTAGAACCACTCGTAGACAAAGCATATGAAATCTATGGCTTAAGGCCTTCTTCAGGTGAGGAAATTACGTAAACTCAGGGGTTCTCTCAACTAATTATATTTACATCACAACAAAACTCAGAAGAATGACGAATTACTGGGCAGGTAATAGCAAGGGTCTGCTAAATAATGAATCCTACACAGGATAAATATTCTAAGCTGACGATATCTTCGTAACAGGGAATATTGCAGTTGAAGGGGGGAATTGGACATGGATCGGCCAAGAGGTTCCACAGTTGAGGCCTATCTGCAAATATGTAGGACGGTTACTTGCAAAAGTAATAAGACTCACAGAGGGAACTGAGGAATGCACATAATGATGCCAAATAACTCACTTAAACACAAATGCATATTTTACGTTAACACTGAATGTTCCCACACAAATTACTGAGGTGATCACACAATGGTAAAAATGAAGGGAATATTAGGTAGAGAATAACAGGTCGTGACTGGCTAAAACCTTAATTCCAGCACATTACCTTAGTCCAGACGACGCCTTTGTCCTCGTTCAACATTGCGCTGGCGATGGAGGAAGGAATTATAATGCCACTATAAAAATATTTGGTCGAGACCCCTGGGCCGGCACGTGTTCGAAGAGACAGACAAGGACGTCTGTCTCGCATAGGTCCTGAGCGACCTCTCTGAGGGAACTGGGGGAACTGGGCGGACTGAGAGTGATTCCTCTTGCAGAGTCTATTTATCACCTCCGGGGATTACGTGACTTCTCATCCAGGTGGCGCAGAGGTCAATTTTCGTCACTTTTTCCTTCATTTCGACCGCATGGTTTCCATGTGGCGCTAGTCAGCTCATGTGGGTTCAGAATGAGGGGGGGGGGGAGTCAACTATCTCTTTAGCGGCTTCTCCCCCCCACCCCGTCTTGCTGGACGCAGGGGTACCTGGAATTTTAGGCCTAAGTAGTCACTCTAATCAGAAAGAGAGTTAGGCTTAACCATTTTGGGGAATGAGAGAGATTATGAAGGGGCGAAATGAGACCTCTGTTCTAGTACTAAATGAGGGGCAATAATGTTTATTTCTTCTCCATTACTTTGCAAATGTAAAAACGGGTGCGGTTGCGAGAAAACAGCCCCAGCCGTTAATATATATATATATATATATATATATATATATATATATATATATATATATATATATATATATATATATATATATATATATATATATATATATATATATATATATATATATATATATATATATATATATATATATATTGTCACTTTGTTGTGTTATTTTATAATTAGTCATTTTATTCTAGTTTTTGTAAAGCATATGAACTGTATTATTATCCATTTAGTTTGTTTTCCTCCTCCCCGGTGGTTTGTCTGTTTAGTAATTGTCACTAATGACCATTCTGTCTTTTCATATATTTGTGAGCGAGTGGTGTTGTCACCATGGCGGTGTCGGAGATTCTTTCGACAGAAGGAGTCAGTTGATCCCTGAGCCTTATTACTCCTGGTGACTGCTGATTTTGCTACGTAACGCCTGCTTGGATGTACTATTACTCAAAGGATTACACTTCATCCAGCCTCACCCTCGGCTCAGTAAATGTCGAGGGGCTCTCGCTTAGCCAAGGTATAAGTGAACGATATTTTTTGGAATAGTCAGGCAATCTTTGATTGGTCTCATTTGGACGTCCCTGGTTTCCTGGAGAATCATCCTTGTGGACGTAGGATCGCTGTTGGATGGGTCCTATCGAGTACCCTAATTATATTCATTTGCCTTCACCACTTCGCCCCCTCACTTTTGTCTCTGGACGCAGAGACATATAAGTATCTAAAAAGATCACGGCTATAACTCCAGTGTTACGGAGGACAGCAATATATGATTAAGGAGATCACGGCTACTGCTCCACTGTTTCGGAGGAGGGAAATTATCATTAGATTAATTAGTTTGTAATTGATAGGTTGTTCTTACTTTCCGAATACCTTCTCCTATCTGAACCCCCTTATCTTTGTGGATGTATCTTTGCTTTTTTCTGTCTTAATTGGGTAAGTGTGTTGGTTTACAAATCTTTCAGGTTGATTGGTGTTCATTAATAATTGTATTCTGAGGTTCAGGAATAACTTCTATCTGCATATTTTTTGTATTAAATTTAAGTGTTTTTTGTGGTGTTTCGTTTTCCCCCATGAATTGATTTTTGCACTATTAATATTATTTGAGAGCTATTCCACTGACTGTGGACTTAGCTTGTGGTTGTGAACAGAGTTTGATAAAGTTATTTAATTTTTAGTAACGGAGGAAAAGGACCGTTACAAATTGGCGACCTTGCCAGGATCTTACGTTCCTGTCTGTTCACTCAGTGCAAAATTAATTCTGGGGGCTTGGTTTTCTTTGAACAACATTTTTACACCTCCTCGGGTTGAGTTTGTTGCTTGTTGATATTTAGTTTTAGTCACAATGTCGACAGTTAATGTGTTAGATCTCTTGTCTGGAGAGGGGTGGCAAGCAAGGCTTGCGGAGCTTGATAGAAGTGAATTGGAGCAAGTAGCTCAAAATTTGGAGTTGGAGTATGATGTGTCTATTAGGAAAGGCCTATTGTTAATCCAGGTTTATGATTATGTCAGTATGGTTAAAAAGGGTGAGGTAATAACACCGAAGACTGAGGTGTCGGTGGAGGTATTGACTAAACAGATAGAACTGAAAACTTTAGAATTTAATTTAGAGAAATTTAGGGCTGAGGAGAGAGAGAGAGAAAGAATGTTTGAGAGAGAAATGCGAAATGCAGCTCCCTCTTCTCCTCCTGCCTCCCCGGGTAGTTTGGTAACGCCTGCCATTAATTTGGGGCAGGCCCTTAAGTTTGTGCCATGTTTCCAAGAGAACAATGTTGCGGAATTTTTCGTCTCATTTGAGAGAATTGCGGCCAAATTGCAGTGGCCCCAGGAATACTGGACCACTCTCATACAGAGTAAACTTGTAGGAAGGGCTCAAAAGGTTTATGTAACTTTGGATGAAACTTTGTCCTCAGATTACGAAAATGTTAAGGCTATTGTGTTGAAAGCTTACGAGTTGGTTCCGGAAGCCTACAGGCAAAGGTTCAGAAATCTGCAAAAGTGTAGTGACCAAACCTTTGTAGAGTTCGCTAGGGGAAAAAGACAATTTGCGGAAGATTGGTTTAAATCGAAAGAGGTGGATGACATGGAAAAATTAAAAGAATTGTTATATGTAGAAGAATTCAAGAGGTGTGTTTCAGATAAGTTAAAAGTTCACCTCGAAGAACTGAAAATCGACAATTTACAGGAAGCCGCTATTGCTAGCGATGAATATTATTTGTCACACAAGAGTGAGTTAGGAGCATCAGGGACAAGTGTAAAACCGAAATGGGATAGGACAGGTCGAGGTGGTTATAATAAGAGTAAGACGTTTATGCGGCCTAATCATAATAATAATAATTTTACGGTACAGGAATCTGTTAATAATGTTAAACGTTTTTCTCTTAATAATGATAAAAGAAGTTATGGTTCCCATGATCCAGAGTGGAAAAAGAAGGTTACGTGTTTTTATTGTAATAAGAAAGGGCATTTGAAGAGTTCTTGCTTTGCTTTTAAAAAATCCTTGCAGGCTAGAGGAAGACCGGTGATGGGAGTCGGCAGAAAAGACAGCGATCCTGTTCCGACCAAACCCAGTGACCAATGACTAACAGGCTGTTTTGAGAGGTACTTGTCTACTGGGAAAGTGTCGTCGGTCAATTCGCTCATTGAAAAGGAAGTAAGGATTTTACGGGATACTGGGGCGGCCCAGTCTTTGATCTTACGGGACGCAGTACCTAAAGATTTTGACTTTGATTATAAAGAGTTTGTTTTGCTGTCTGGTTTTCCTGATTCAGTCGAGTCTTACCCCATCGGAAATTTTAATTTGAAATGTCCTTCTTTTTCAGGAGTTTTGAAGTTGGCAGTAGTAAATAAGTTTCCGGTCAAAGGGGTTGATATTGTTTTGGGGAATGACGTGGCTTTTAAGAATAAGACTTGTCCAATTTTTATCAATCCAGAAGTAGCAGTAGTTACGCGTTCTAGTGCTAGAGTTGTTGACGTTGCAACTGATGTAGACTTGAGTAGTTTGGAAAATAGTAGTAGTATTGTAGGAGATATTAATATTTTGAGAGATCATCCGAATTGGACTGTGGAAGAACTTGTTAAAGCCCAGAAAAAGGAATTTCGCGACCTACCCATTGAGTCGGGCGAAGAATCGGACTTGACTGTACCTAAATTTAGAATTATTAAGAATATTTTGTACAGGGTGAGTAGGCCGATGGAGGCTGGTAACTCGGAACATGAAATATTAAGACAAATAATGGTTCCTTATATTTACAGAAATGGTTTGATGTCGTTGGCTCATGAAAGTGGTTTGGCTGGACATTTTGGTGTTTATAAGACGACTAGCAAACTCTTCGCGAACTATTTCTGGCCCAAGTTGAAAGCAGACGTTAAGAAGTTTGTTAATAGTTGCGATGTGTGTCAGAAAGTCGGTAAGCCGAATCAACCTGTTCCTAAAGCTCCTTTGTGCCCCATCCCTGTGGTTTCCGAGCCTTTCAAAGAGGTCATTATCGATGTAGTTGGTCCGTTACCGAGGACTCGTAGTGGGAATGAATATATTTTCACAATAATGGATAAAATGTCTCGCTATCCTGAAGCTATTCCCCTCCGTACCATTAAGAGTGAAAAAATTGTAGAAGTACTAACCAACTTTTTTACTAGGTTTGGGATGCCCAAGGCCGTCCAGTCAGACTGTGGGACTAATTTTGTTAGTAAATATTTCAAAGGTAAGATGAATGAATTGGGCATTAGACATGTGACTTCTTCCCCATATCATCCAGAAAGTCAGGGTGCTCTGGAGAGGTTCCATCAGACCCTGAAGTCAATGATAAAGAAATATTGTTTAACTCATGGGTCCGATTGGGACAAGGAATTGCCTTATTTATTATTTGCCTTTCGGTCGGCTCCAAGTCAGTCCTTAGGTTTGTCACCTTTTGATTTGGTCTTTGGACATTGTGTGCGTGGTCCTCTTGATGTGGTAAGAGAATCGTGGGAAGGTGATATCCCCGACATCAGCTTGTTAGATTATGTGACAAACTTGGGTGACAAATTGTCGAAGGCTTGGAAATTTGCCAGAGAAAATTTATTGTCTAGTCAAAGAAGGATGAAATACTTTTTTGATAGAAAGGCTAAAGTGCGTAATTTCGCAGTAGGCGATAGGGTTTTGGTACTTTTGCCGTTGCCGGGTAATTCTTTGAAAGCTTCTTTCTCTGGACCATGGAAAATTTTGAAAAAAGTTAGTGAGGTAAATTATTTGGTTGAAACTCCGGAAAGAAGGAAGCCTTTCCAATTGTGTCATGTTAACATGTTAAAAGCATATAAGGAAAGAGAGAAAGTTATTCCGGTAGCAGCTATTACGGATGATGTTTCACATAATAATAATCTTTATTCCTTTTCAGAGGGTTTTAATAATGATAATTATGATAATGAAATTTGCTTGTCTAGTAATAAGAATTATTTGGAGAACTTTGATGGTTTAGTCTCCCATCTCAGTAGCGAGAAACGAAGGTCTTTAAGAAAACTGGTTATGGGTTATAAAGAATTGTTTTCAGAGGTACCAGGTCGTACGTCTATTTTGGAACATGACGTGGAGGTTGGGAATGCCACCCCCATAAAACAGTCCCCTTATAGGTTAAACCCCTTTAAAGCTAAGGTAGTAGCCAAAGAAATTGACTATATGTTAAAGCATGGTTTAATAGAGCCCAGTAAAAGCCCATGGTCCTCTCCGGTAGTGTTGGTGAAAAAGCCTGATGGTGATTTTCGTTTGTGCTTCGATTATAGGAAAGTTAACGAAGTCACGCAGACAGATTGTTATCCCTTGCCTCGGATTGAAGATTGTATCGATCGCATGGGAAAATCAAAGTTTATCAGTAAATTTGACTTGCTAAAAGGGTATTGGCAAGTTCCTTTATCAAAACGGGCCAGGGCTTTATCTGCTTTTGTGACTCCACAAGGGTTATTTCAATGCCGTGTAATGCCGTTCGGTATGAAAAACGCTGCGGCTACGTTTCAACGTTTAATGAACACATTGGTGTATGGTTTAGAAGGTTGCGTTGTGTATATTGATGATATCGTAATTTATAGCGATGACTGGGAAACGCATCTGAAGCGTATTAGGGCTTTATTTGAGGTTTTAAAAAAGGCTGGGTTAGTAATTAATTTGAAAAAAAGTGAGTTTGTCAAAGCGAAGGTAATCTATTTAGGGCATGAGGTTGGTGACGGTAAGGTGGCACCTAAACAAGCCAATGTAGAGGCCATTGAGAAAATATCTATACCAAAGTGTCGAAAAGATGTCAGAAAATTCCTGGGTCTAGTTGGTTATTATCGCAAATTTGTAAGGAATTTTTCTGACATTGCTGATCCGCTCACTAATTTGCTGAAGAAAACTGTTCCTTTTAATTGGACTCCTGAAACGCAAAGGGCATTTGAGTGTTTAAAAGGTGTGCTTCTTAGTTTCCCCGTTTTAAGGGCTCCGGATTTCGACCTGCCTTTTTCGCTTGCCACTGACGCAAGTGATGTCGGTGTCGGAGCGGTCTTATTACAGAACGACGAGCAAGGCGTTTCTCACCCGGTCGCGTTCTTCTCAAAGAAATTGAATTCCGCTCAACGAAAATATTCGACGGTCGAGAAGGAGACACTCGCACTCATTCTGGCTATTAATAATTTTTCCATTTATCTTTCTTCCACAGGAACTCCAATAAAGATTATGACTGACCATAACCCCTTGACCTTCATCAATAGATACAAAAATAAAAACCAACGTCTGATGCGTTGGAGCCTCATGTTACAGGAGTGGAATCTAGAGTTCACTCATGTCCCGGGAAAAGACAACGTTGTGGCCGATGTTCTCTCTCGCAGCGTTGAGTAGGGAAGGATTCTTGCAGAGGGCTATGCGGATGTTAAGGCAGTATCTGTATCGTTCTAGTTACGGTGTGTGTACTGTTGAAGTAGGTGCTTAGGTTTGTATTGTAAGAGTAGATGAGTGTATAACAAATATGTATTAATTATAATTTTCCTTTACAGGAGTTCTCTAAATGCCTTGGGCTATAAAATTAAGATTAGTTTAATATTGAGGTCTTAGGTAAAGGTAGAAGGTGCTACTCGGTGTGACTATGTTTATTGTAATGAAGGTTGGTGAAGTACTTCTAATGCGTTATGGAATGAGTGTTGTAAGAAACAAATGGGTAATATCGTAAAATTGTTACTGAAAAGTATGATATAATGATGTTGGTATACAATGATGTTGGTATTTGTTGGTCTTTGGCACATGGTATAATACGTTGAGGTGATTAATTTGGTGACTAAGATATTAATCGGAGAATTTACATTGTTAGCGGACAGCTACTAATCCGGGCATTCTTGGTTTTCAGGCATAATTACGCTTCACGAAATTTTGTGTGTTAGGATTGCGCAGGGGAAAACTGTGTTGGTTTTCTCTGTG
>JANJGK010001430.1:102500-198223 GCA_039081455.1 Macrobrachium rosenbergii | reverse complement strand
TGTTTGCTCTTATTCAGTTTTCATCCTCTGGACTTTACTACTGAAGGTAATCTATTTCTTGTTTTGTAATTGTCATTTTTCAATCTTTAAAGCATTTTAATTTTGTAAGCTCTGTTGTCAGTTTTAATTAGTGTTTTTGTATCTTTTTAGCCAGAAAAGATGGGATATGGGTGATCCCGAAGCGCACCTATTAATAAATATATCAATGATGAGCTGACTGTTCTTCCTATCCGTACTCCCTACTATATATATGCATATATGTAATATTATATATATATATATATATATATATATATATATATATATATATATATATATATATATATATATATATATGTATTTATATGTGCATATATGTATATATATATATATATATATATATATATATATATATATATATATATATATATATATATATATATATTATATATATATATATATATGTATTTATATGTACATATATATATATATGTATATATATATATATATATATATATATATATATATATATATATATATATATATATATATATATATATAGAAATCATCAACACACAATCACGTGTGGAACAGAAATAAATTTCTGACTCACGTCGGGATCGAACCCAGGTCTCTCAGGTGGAAAGCAAGGGCGTTACCCACTGGGCCATACAAGTCTAAAAGAAGTCGGAACCTGAGAGCAACTGCACCCAAGGAATTACCTGGGCAAGCTAACTGCTTGCATACCAGCGAGTTTTCCCCAACTTCCCGACTCAGCAATGACCCAATGGACAACATTTCATTCGAATTATCCCTTCTGAGTGAATAAGATAGAAATCATCAACACACAATCACGTGTGGAACAGAAATAAATTTCTGACTCACGTCGGGATCGAACCCAGGTCTCTCAGGTGGAAAGCAAGGGCGTTACCCACTGGGCCATACAAGTCTAAAAGAAGTCGGAACCTGAGAGCAACTGCACCCAAGGAATTACCTGGGCAAGCTAACTGCTTGCATACCATCGAGTTTTCCCCAACTTCCCGACTCAGCAATGACCCAATGGACAACATTTCATTCGAATTATCCCTTCTGAGTGAATAAGAAATTTATTTCTGTTCCACACGTGATTGTGTGTTGATGATTTCTATCTTATTCACTCAGAAGGGATAATTCGAATGAAATGTTGTCCATTGGGTCATTGCTGAGTCGGGAAGTTGGGGAAAACTCGCTGGTATGCAAGCAGTTAGCTTGCCCAGGTAATTCCTTGGGTGCAGTTGCTCTCAGGTTCCGACTTCTTTTAGACTTGTATGGCCCAGTGGGTAACGCCCTTGCTTTCCACCTGAGAGACCTGGGTTCGATCCCGACGTGAGTCAGAAATTTATTTCTGTTCCACACGTGATTGTGTGTTGATGATTTCTATCTTATTCACTCAGAAGGGATAATTCGAATGAAATGTTGTCCATTGGGTCATTGCTGAGTCGGGAAGTTGGGGAAAACTCACTGGTATGCAAGCAGTTAGCTTGCCCAGGTAATTCCTTGGGTGCAGTTGCTCTCAGGTTCCGACTTCTTTTAGACTTGTATGGCCCAGTGGGTAACGCCCTTGCTTTCCACCTGAGAGACCTGGGTTCGATCCCGACGTGAGTCAGAAATTTATTTCTGTTCCACACGTGATTGTGTGTTGATGATTTCTATCTTATTCACTCAGAAGGGATAATTCGAATGAAATGTTGTCCATTGGGTCATTGCTGAGTCGGGAAGTTGGGGAAAACTCACTGGTATGCAAGCAGTTAGCTTGCCCAGGTAATTCCTTGGGTGCAGTTGCTCTCAGGTTCCGACTTCTTTTAGACTTGTATGGCCCAGTGGGTAACGCCCTTGCTTTCCACCTGAGAGACCTGGGTTCGATCCCGACGTGAGTCAGAAATTTATTTCTGTTCCACACGTGATTGTGTGTTGATGATTTCTATCTTATTCACTCAGAAGGGATAATTCGAATGAAATGTTGTCCATTGGGTCATTGCTGAGTCGGGAAGTTGGGGAAAACTCGCTGGTATGCAAGCAGTTAGCTTGCCCAGGTAATTCCTTGGGTGCAGTTGCTCTCAGGTTCCGACTTCTTTTAGACTTGTATGGCCCAGTGGGTAACGCCCTTGCTTTCCACCTGAGAGACCTGGGTTCGATCCCGACGTGAGTCAGAAATTTATTTCTGTTCCACACGTGATTGTGTGTTGATGATTTCTATCTTATTCACTCAGAAGGGATAATTCGAATGAAATGTTGTCCATTGGGTCATTGCTGAGTCGGGAAGTTGGGGAAAACTCGCTGGTATGCAAGCAGTTAGCTTGCCCAGGTAATTCCTTGGGTGCAGTTGCTCTCAGGTTCCGACTTCTTTTAGACTTGTATGGCCCAGTGGGTAACGCCCTTGCTTTCCACCTGAGAGACCTGGGTTCGATCCCGACGTGAGTCAGAAATTTATTTCTGTTCCACACGTGATTGTGTGTTGATGATTTCTATCTTATTCACTCAGAAGGGATAATTCGAATGAAATGTTGTCCATTGGGTCATTGCTGAGTCGGGAAGTTGGGGAAAACTCGCTGGTATGCAAGCAGTTAGCTTGCCCAGGTAATTCCTTGGGTGCAGTTGCTCTCAGGTTCCGACTTCTTTTAGACTTGTATGGCCCAGTGGGTAACGCCCTTGCTTTCCACCTGAGAGACCTGGGTTCGATCCCGACGTGAGTCAGAAATTTATTTCTGTTCCACACGTGATTGTGTGTTGATGATTTCTATCTTATTCACTCAGAAGGGATAATTCGAATGAAATGTTGTCCATTGGGTCATTGCTGAGTCGGGAAGTTGGGGAAAACTCGCTGGTATGCAAGCAGTTAGCTTGCCCAGGTAATTCCTTGGGTGCAGTTGCTCTCAGGTTCCGACTTCTTTTAGACTTGTATGGCCCAGTGGGTAACGCCCTTGCTTTCCACCTGAGAGACCTGGGTTCGATCCCGACGTGAGTCAGAAATTTATATATATATATATATATATATATATATATATATATATATATATATATATATATATATATATATATATATATATATATCTTTCTATCTATGCATCTATCTCTGTGTCTAACTATCTGTTAATACACACACTAACACACACATATATGTATATATACGTATATATTAACTTTATCACATATACAATTGTTCTGTGCATTAACTAAATTACTAAAAGGACCTCATTCAAACTGGATGGTATCTATAGATACCATGCAGTTTGAATGAGGTCCTTTTAGTAATATATATATATATATATATATATATATATATATATATATATATATATATATATATATATATATATATATATATATATACATCACGAAGGAAGCAGTAGGGAAAGGCATCCTCATCATCTACAGTTTATTTTCAATGCCGACGTTTCGCGACGAATTCCAAGTCGCATTTTCAAGGCTATAAAATATAATATAATTTGCGAACATCAATAACAAATTAATGCAATGGCAACAGGTCTTTATGTAGTAAAAATATTTAAAACAAAACACCTCATTCCAAGACAAGCCAATAATGAGTAAAAGGAGTTCACTAAAATCTTAAAACAACCTACCTATATGAAAGAAAGAACAAGACTAACATAAATAAGTAAAAACAGAGTGAGGAAAACCAGTTGCCCAAACTAGGCTATAAACAATTTCACTGAGGACGATTGAGTATTTAACGACGGTACAGTCTTCCTGATAATTATGGATTCTAGGATGGTTAAGTCGTTGTTGTTCTGCACTCGACCTAGGATGGAAAAATCCTTGCTGTCAATATAAGTTTTACATAATTTTGAATGATTTCGTATATTTGATTGCTCAGGATTAGATAACCTGCTACCTGTTCTATGACTTATGGCCCTGTGGGAATCTATGCGGACCTTCAACAGCCTCCTCGTGCATCCCACATATGTATATCCCGTGATCACATCCCGGGCAAGTGTACTTGTAAACAACGCTGGACGAAAGCAGAGGACTGAGCCGGTCTTTGACTCTGAACAGAGACCCTATTGTTAAGGATTTTTCGGGATGATTTTCAGATTTAAAGCTGGAAAACTCTTTTGAATAATGGCTGTGCATTTTCTCCTAAAAGTATCATCATGCACGAAAGGGAAACTTGCATACATCTTCAGTTTCGGCACAGTCGATTCAGGTGTTGCCGGAGTCATTTTCTGTAGTAGCAGTTTAGTTAGGAATCTGAAAAAAAGTCGTGATGGAAAACAATTATTATTGAAATATTTCACTAAAAAGGATATCCCACCGTGGAAACTCTTCCAGTTTGACGAGTGGGTGTAAGCCCTATGGAGGAGGGTTAAAATAGAGTTCAGTTTAAAATGAAAGAAACACGAACTATAAAAATTCATTCCCAAACCAGTAAATGTATTTTTTCTATACACACCTGTGTAAAAACCTGAGTCACCTCTGGAAATAATAAGGTCAAGGAAGGGGAGTTTGTTATTTACCTCCTTCTCCATAGCGAACCTTATGTTTGGATGTTGTCGGATGACGAACTCCAGAAAGGACTCTGCATGACATTCATGACGAAATAGGGAGAACGTGTCGTCAACATATCTTCGATAAAATAGAGGGCGGAACCTAATGGGACATTCGTCTATTATGCGCTCCTCCAGGGAGCACATGAAGATGTTAGCAAAAACTGGACCAAGTGGTGATCCCATGGCCATCCCTTCAGTTTGTTTATACAAAATGCCATTGAAGGCAAAGGTCGTGTCCAGCACGGCCAGCTCTAAAAGTTGTTTAAAAAATGTTCTACTAAAATTATTAAAAATTGCATCTTCATCAGTAAAAAGTTTGCTTAATATTATCTCAGTATTATTATTATTATTATTATTATTATTATTATTATTATTATTATTATTATTATTATTATTATTATTATTATTATTAGAGAAGCAATTCCACAGTTATGTATATGTACATATATTTAAAGATAAATATACAACTGTGGATTTGCTTCTTCATTTGAAGACTCATGCTACTAGGAGTATTTTTTTTATTACTATTATTTTTTTTTTAGAATATGAACCCAATTCATACGGGACAAGCCTACAGGGGCCATTGACTTGAAATACAAGCCTCCAGAGCATGTGGTAGACAGGTTTTCCAGGAATATTGGAAAAGTTTTCCGTGCGTCTTTAATTGTGTTCTTGAAGAATCTAAAAATTATTTCTTTTCCGAAGAAGAATTTTTCTTTAATTAAGACAAGCGATTTAAACTACTCTGTATCCTTCAAAAGATCTACTATTATAATTTGCTGCTGGTACCATAAAAAACTATATATTTATAACTTACTCTGCTATGCGAAAAAACTTAATCATTCCTTGCTGGCGGCAGCCATCTCTCTCTCTCTCTCTCTCTCTCTCTCTCTCTCTCTCTCTCTCTCTCTCTCTCCCCCTTAATAAGGTGATCAATGGCAATGGAGAAGCCTTGTTAAAACAAAAAAGGTCACTTTTCTCGTGAAGCTGACTGGATTACTGGACGCTATGTGATGACCATTTCAGGAAACAGAAATTCTTGAGACCACATTATTTCCAACTATTGGGAAAAATTAAAGCACACAGACGCACAAACCAGTGTATACACACACACACACACACACACACACACACACATATATATATATATATATATATATATATATATATATATATATATATATATATATATATATATATATACGAGTATATATATATATATACGAGTATATATATATATATATATATATATATATATATATAGAAATCATCAACACACAATCACGTGTGGAACAGAAATAAATTTCTGACTCACGTCGGGATCGAACCCAGGTCTCTCAGGTGGAAAGCAAGGGCGTTACCCACTGGGCCATACAAGTCTATAAGAAGTCGGAACCTGAGAGCAACTGCACCCAAGGAATTACCTGGGCAAGCTAACTGCTTGCATACCAGCGAGTTTTCCCCAACTTCCCGACTCAGCAGTTGCTCTCAGGTTCCGACTTCTTATAGACTTGTATGGCCCAGTGGGTAACGCCCTTGCTTTCCACCTGAGAGACCTGGGTTCGATCCCGACGTGAGTCAGAAATTTATTTCTGTTCCACACGTGATTGTGTGTTGATGATTTCTATCTTATTCACTCAGAAGGGATAATTCGAATGAAATGTTGTCCATTGGGTCATTGCTGAGTCGGGAAGTTGGGGAAAACTCGCTGGTATGCAAGCAGTTAGCTTGCCCAGGTAATTCCTTGGGTGCAGTTGCTCTCAGGTTCCGACTTCTTATAGACTTGTATGGCCCAGTGGGTAACGCCCTTGCTTTCCACCTGAGAGACCTGGGTTCGATCCCGACGTGAGTCAGAAATTTATTTCTGTTCCACACGTGATTGTGTGTTGATGATTTCTATCTTATTCACTCAGAAGGGATAATTCGAATGAAATGTTGTCCATTGGGTCATTGCTGAGTCGGGAAGTTGGGGAAAACTCGCTGGTATGCAAGCAGTTAGCTTGCCCAGGTAATTCCTTGGGTGCAGTTGCTCTCAGGTTCCGACTTCTTATAGACTTGTATGGCCCAGTGGGTAACGCCCTTGCTTTCCACCTGAGAGACCTGGGTTCGATCCCGACGTGAGTCAGAAATTTATTTCTGTTCCACACGTGATTGTGTGTTGATGATTTCTATCTTATTCACTCAGAAGGGATAATTCGAATGAAATGTTGTCCATTGGGTCATTGCTGAGTCGGGAAGTTGGGGAAAACTCGCTGGTATGCAAGCAGTTAGCTTGCCCAGGTAATTCCTTGGGTGCAGTTGCTCTCAGGTTCCGACTTCTTATAGACTTGTATGGCCCAGTGGGTAACGCCCTTGCTTTCCACCTGAGAGACCTGGGTTCGATCCCGACGTGAGTCAGAAATTTATTTCTGTTCCACACGTGATTGTGTGTTGATGATTTCTATCTTATTCACTCAGAAGGGATAATTCGAATGAAATGTTGTCCATTGGGTCATTGCTGAGTCGGGAAGTTGGGGAAAACTCGCTGGTATGCAAGCAGTTAGCTTGCCCAGGTAATTCCTTGGGTGCAGTTGCTCTCAGGTTCCGACTTCTTATAGACTTGTATGGCCCAGTGGGTAACGCCCTTGCTTTCCACCTGAGAGACCTGGGTTCGATCCCGACGTGAGTCAGAAATTTATTTTTGTTCCACACGTGATTGTGTGTTGATGATTTCTATCTTATTCACTCAGAAGGGATAATTCGAATGAAAAGTTGTCCATTGGGTCATTGCTGAGTCGGGAAGTTGGGGAAAACTCGCTGGTATGCAAGCAGTTAGCTTGCCCAGGTAATTCCTTGGGTGCAGTTGCTCTCAGGTTCCGACTTCTTATAGACTTGTATGGCCCAGTGGGTAACGCCCTTGCTTTCCACCTGAGAGACCTGGGTTCCATCCCGACGTGAGTCAGGAATTTATTTCTGTTCCACACGTGATTGTGTGTTGATGATTTCTATCTTATTCACTCAGAAGGGATAATTCGAATGAAATGTTGTCCATTGGGTCATTGCTGAGTCGGGAAGTTGGGGAAAACTCGCTGGTATGCAAGCAGTTAGCTTGCCCAGGTAATTCCTTGGGTGCAGTTGCTCTCAGGTTCCGACTTCTTATAGACTTGTATGGCCCAGTGGGTAACGCCCTTGCTTTCCACCTGAGAGACCTGGGTTCGATCCCGACGTGAGTCAGAAATTTATTTCTGTTCCACACGTGATTGTGTGTTGATGATTTCTATCTTATTCACTCAGAAGGGATAATTCGAATGAAATGTTGTCCATTGGGTCATTGCTGAGTCGGGAAGTTGGGGAAAACTCGCTGGTATGCAAGCAGTTAGCTTGCCCAGGTAATTCCTTGGGTGCAGTTGCTCTCAGGTTCCGACTTCTTATAGACTTGTATGGCCCAGTGGGTAACGCCCTTGCTTTCCACCTGAGAGACCTGGGTTCGATCCCGACGTGAGTCAGAAATTTATTTCTGTTCCACACGTGATTGTGTGTTGATGATTTCTATCTTATTCACTCAGAAGGGATAATTCGAATGAAATGTTGTCCATTGGGTCATTGCTGAGTCGGGAAGTTGGGGAAAACTCGCTGGTATGCAAGCAGTTAGCTTGCCCAGGTAATTCCTTGGGTGCAGTTGCTCTCAGGTTCCGACTTCTTATAGACTTGTATGGCCCAGTGGGTAACGCCCTTGCTTTCCACCTGAGAGACCTGGGTTCGATCCCGACGTGAGTCAGAAATTTATTTCTGTTCCACACGTGATTGTGTGTTGATGATTTCTATCTTATTCACTCAGAAGGGATAATTCGAATGAAATGTTGTCCATTGGGTCATTGCTGAGTCGGGAAGTTGGGGAAAACTCGCTGGTATGCAAGCAGTTAGCTTGCCCAGGTAATTCCTTGGGTGCAGTTGCTCTCAGGTGCCGACTTCTTATAGACTTGTATGGCCCAGTGGGTAACGCCCTTGCTTTCCACCTGAGAGACCTGGGTTCGATCCCGACGTGAGTCAGAAATTTATTTCTGTTCCACACGTGATTGTGTGTTGATGATTTCTATCTTATTCACTCAGAAGGGATAATTCGAATGAAATGTTGTCCATTGGGTCATTGCTGAGTCGGGAAGTTGGGGAAAACTCGCTGGTATGCAAGCAGTTAGCTTGCCCAGGTAATTCCTTGGGTGCAGTTGCTCTCAGGTTCCGACTTCTTATAGACTTGTATGGCCCAGTGGGTAACGCCCTTGCTTTCCACCTGAGAGACCTGGGTTCGATCCCGACGTGAGTCAGAAATTTATTTCTGTTCCACACGTGATTGTGTGTTGATGATTTCTATCTTATTCACTCAGAAGGGATAATTCGAATGAAATGTTGTCCATTGGGTCATTGCTGAGTCGGGAAGTTAGGGAAAACTCGCTGGTATGCAAGCAGTTAGCTTGCCCAGGTAATTCCTTGGGTGCAGTTGCTCTCAGGTTCCGACTTCTTATAGACTTGTATGGCCCAGTGGGTAACGCCCTTGCTTTCCACCTGAGAGACCTGGGTTCGATCCCGACGTGAGTCAGAAATTTATTTCTGTTCCACACGTGATTGTGTGTTGATGATTTCTATCTTATTCACTCAGAAGGGAAAATTTGAATGAAATGTTGTCCATTGGGTCATTGCTGAGTCGGGAAGTTGGGGAAAACTCGCTGGTATGCAAGCAGTTAGCTTGCCCAGGTAATTCCTTGGGTGCAGTTGCTCTCAGGTTCCGACTTCTTATAGACTTGTATGGCCCAGTGGGTAATGCCCTTGCTTTCCACCTGAGAGACCTGGGTTCGATCCCGACGTGAGTCAGAAATTTATTTCTGTTCCACACGTGATTGTGTGTTGATGATTTCTACCTTATTCACTCAGAAGGGATAATTCGAATGAAATGTTGTCCATTGGGTCATTGCTGAGTCGGGAAGTTGGGGAAAACTCGCTGGTATGCAAGCAGTTAGCTTGCCCAGGTAATTCCTTGGGTGCAGTTGCTCTCAGGTTCCGACTTCTTATAGACTTGTATGGCCCAGTGGGTAACGCCCTTGCTTTCCACCTGAGAGACCTGGGTTCGATCCCGACGTGAGTCAGAAATTTATTTCTGTTCCACACGTGATTGTGTGTTGATGATTTCTATCTTATTCACTCAGAAGGGATAATTCGAATGAAATGTTGTCCATTGGGTCATTGCTGAGTCGGGAAGTTGGGGAAAACTCGCTGGTATGCAAGCAGTTAGCTTGCCCAGGTAATTCCTTGGGTGCAGTTGCTCTCAGGTTCCGACTTCTTATAGACTTGTATGGCCCAGTGGGTAACGCCCTTGCTTTCCACCTGAGAGACCTGGGTTCGATCCCGACGTGAGTCAGAAATTTATTTCTGTTCCACACGTGATTGTGTGTTGATGATTTCTATCTTATTCACTCAGAAGGGATAATTCGAATGAAATGTTGTCCATTGGGTCATTGCTGAGTCGGGAAGTTGGGGAAAACTCGCTGGTATGCAAGCAGTTAGCTTGCCCAGGTAATTCCTTGGGTGCAGTTGCTCTCAGGTTCCGACTTCTTATAGACTTGTATGGCCCAGTGGGTAACGCCCTTGCTTTCCACCTGAGAGACCTGGGTTCGATCCCGACGTGAGTCAGAAATTTATTTCTGTTCCACACGTGATTGTGTGTTGATGATTTCTATCTTATTCACTCAGAAGGGATAATTCGAATGAAATGTTGTCCATTGGGTCATTGCTGAGTCGGGAAGTTGGGGAAAACTCGCTGGTATGCAAGCAGTTAGCTTGCCCAGGTAATTCCTTGGGTGCAGTTGCTCTCAGGTTCCGACTTCTTATAGACTTGTATGGCCCAGTGGGTAACGCCCTTGCTTTCCACCTGAGAGACCTGGGTTCGATCCCGACGTGAGTCAGAAATTTATTTCTGTTCCACACGTGATTGTGTGTTGATGATTTCTACCTTATTCACTCAGAAGGGATAATTCGAATGAAATGTTGTCCATTGGGTCATTGCTGAGTCGGGAAGTTGGGGAAAACTCGCTGGTATGCAAGCAGTTAGCTTGCCCAGGTAATTCCTTGGGTGCAGTTGCTCTCAGGTTCCGACTTCTTATAGACTTGTATGGCCCAGTGGGTAACGCCCTTGCTTTCCACCTGAGAGACCTGGGTTCGATCCCGACGTGAGTCAGAAATTTATTTCTGTTCCACACGTGATTGTGTGTTGATGATTTCTACCTTATTCACTCAGAAGGGATAATTCGAATGAAATGTTGTCCATTGGGTCATTGCTGAGTCGGGAAGTTGGGGAAAACTCGCTGGTATGCAAGCAGTTAGCTTGCCCAGGTAATTCCTTGGGTGCAGTTGCTCTCAGGTTCCGACTTCTTATAGACTTGTATGGCCCAGTGGGTAACGCCCTTGCTTTCCACCTGAGAGACCTGGGTTCGATCCCGACGTGAGTCAGAAATTTATTTCTGTTCCACACGTGATTGTGTGTTGATGATTTCTATCTTATTCACTCAGAAGGGATAATTCGAATGAAATGTTGTCCATTGGGTCATTGCTGAGTCGGGAAGTTGGGGAAAACTCGCTGGTATGCAAGCAGTTAGCTTGCCCAGGTAATTCCTTGGGTGCAGTTGCTCTCAGGTTCCGACTTCTTATAGACTTGTATGGCCCAGTGGGTAACGCCCTTGCTTTCCACCTGAGAGACCTGGGTTCGATCCCGACGTGAGTCAGAAATTTATTTCTGTTCCACACGTGATTGTGTGTTGATGATTTCTATCTTATTCACTCAGAAGGGATAATTCGAATGAAATGTTGTCCATTGGGTCATTGCTGAGTCGGGAAGTTGGGGAAAACTCGCTGGTATGCAAGCAGTTAGCTTGCCCAGGTAATTCCTTGGGTGCAGTTGCTCTCAGGTTCCGACTTCTTATAGACTTGTATGGCCCAGTGGGTAACGCCCTTGCTTTCCACCTGAGAGACCTGGGTTCGATCCCGACGTGAGTCAGAAATTTATTTCTGTTCCACACGTGATTGTGTGTTGATGATTTCTATCTTATTCACTCAGAAGGGATAATTCGAATGAAATGTTGTCCATTGGGTCATTGCTGAGTCGGGAAGTTGGGGAAAACTCGCTGGTATGCAAGCAGTTAGCTTGCCCAGGTAATTCCTTGGGTGCAGTTGCTCTCAGGTTCCGACTTCTTATAGACTTGTATGGCCCAGTGGGTAACGCCCTTGCTTTCCACCTGAGAGACCTGGGTTCGATCCCGACGTGAGTCAGAAATTTATTATATATATATATATATATATATATATATATATATATATATATATATATATATATATATATATATATATATATATATATATACTTATATATACATATATTTATGTATATGTATCTATCTATAATAATAATTTCCAAGTTGATCTTGTCCTCCCCGGGGTGAAATTTTCTAGAAAGCTTTATTGCCACGAAAATAGCATTTTTTTTAAAGAAATAAATATAAATGTAGCGAAAAATCATCATCATCGAATCCTTTTCCCTCGTCGTCGGGAGGAGATATATATCTATCTATCTGTTTATCTATCTATATGTATATATATATATATATATTATATATATATATATATATATATATATCTATACATATATATAGATATATAAATATATATAGATATACCTATATATATACATATATATATATATATATATATATATATATATATATATATATATGTATGTATATAATATATATATATACATATATATATATATATATATATATATATATATATATATATATATATATATATATATATATATATATATATATATATATGAATATATATATATATATATATATATATATATATATATATATATATATATATATATATATATATATATATGTGTATGTATATATATATTTATATATATATATCTATATATATATATATATATATATATATATATATATATATATATATATATATATATATATATATATATATATATATATATTTCTCCCGGCGACGAGAGAAAAGAATACGATGATGATTTTTCACTAAATTTTTAATTTATTTCTTTTTTTTAAATATTGATGTTTTCGTGGCAATAAAACTTTCAAGAAAATTCCATACCTTCTGCTGCAAGAAAGAATCATTGTCGCCTGGCGCCGTAATATCTTCGTGTTTTTCCTGCAGACGTTTTAGAATTCTTCCGCTCATGCGTATAGCGCCATCACTCAGTAGGTGCACTGACACCAAGGACTACAGTGGCCATCTCAGGGATCCTCCAGGAAGACGTCTTGAAGCCTTCAGAGACAGCATGTGAGCAAAGAAGGCGAAGTTTATGGTTAAAATGAACTGGATGACGAAGCAGATCGACTAAAAGAGATTTTCAAGAGGGAAAAGTACATCACGAGAATGGCAGATAACTTCAATCTGCAATTGTTTACTGCTGAAAATATGGACTACTTCGCGGAGCAGTATGAAGTCGAGGTTCCCGCCTTCTGCGATTATTCGGCGCCTCTACAGTCGTATTGTCACTTACGGACGCAAGCTCTTCATTCGAAATAAGGAAGGAAATAATCAAGAAGAGAGGAAGACAGTGGAAAGGAGGAACTGAAGAATTTATACGAAATAAAAGGTAGAGAACTTGAGGTGTTTTCTAAGCTGATTGAGAGGGGATTTTGGATGCCCAAAATCACCGCTTGGAGCAGTTCTTCGCTCGAAATAAGAAAGAGAAGGAACAAAAAAGAGAGGACACCGGCGTGGAGGTATACTGAAGAATGCTGACGAAGAAAAAAGTAGATAACCTGAGGTGTTAGAAACTGCTTCAAAGATTTTGGATTCACAGAATTACTTTTCGGAGAAGCAAGGAAGAATCGAAGGGATGATCAATATCGTCAGTGAGAGGGAATCTCATAAGTTTATAGAAGACGACTCCTTAAAGCAAAGAAGCTGTTTATGTGCCAGAAAAAGAACTCCAAGTAATGGTTATCGCGATGTTGAAATGACCTAAAACCTTCAGGATTTTCCTTGAAGACATTTTGGAATCCTTCAGTCTCCGGCTCCTGGAAGGACGAGAGAAATGCCATTCGCGCATGCGCCGAGCTTCAAAGTGTCCAAGAACAATCTCCGAGATGCTTCAAATCGTCTGGAAGCCTTCGGAGACAGAAAGTGTCAGATTTGAAAAGTAGGGTAAGAGAAAGCAAAGAGTATTGGTGAGGGGAAGGGCCCGACCCAGAGGCCGCTTCCTTCCTCCAAGGAAGCAGCCTATGGGTCTGACCCTTCCCATGGAAAGGGCCCAAGCCCCTTAAGGATTGGCCCCAAAAGCCTACAAGGCTTGCCAGTCTTTTGAGGGCAGCCTTGAAGGGAAGGGTCCGACCCAGAGGCTGCTTCCTCGGAGGAAGGCAGGTATCCTGCCAGGCTGGGGAAGCAGGCCTGGAGAGGGTCCAAGAACTTCAAGGATGAGGCCCAAAGTCCTCCTAGGCTGGCCAGTCTCTTGAGGGCAGCCTTGAAGGGAAGGGTCCGACCCAGAGGCTGCTTCCTCAGAGGAAGGCAGGTATCCTGCCAGGCTGGGGAAGCAGGCCTGGAGAGGGTCCAAGAACTTCAAGGATGAGGCCCAAAGTCCTCCTAGGCTGGCCAGTCTCTTGAGGGCAGCCTTGAAGGGAAGGGTCTGACCCAGAGGCTGCTTCCTCGGAGGAAGGCAGGTATCCTGCCAGGCTGGGGAAGCAGGCCTGGAGAGGGCCCAAGAACTTCAAGGATGAGGCCCAAAGTCCTCCAAGGATGGCCAGTCTCTTAAGGGCAGCCTTGAAGGGAAGGGTCTGACCCAGAGGCTGCTTCCTCGGAGGAAGGCAGGTATCCTGCCAGGCTGGGGAAGCAGGCCTGGAGAGGGTCTAAGAACTTCAAGGATGAGGCCCAAAGTCCTCCTAGGCTGGCCAGTCTCTTGAGGGCAGCCTTGAAGGGAAGGGTCTGACCCAGAGGCTGCTTCCTCGGAGGAAGGCAGGTATCCTGCCAGGCTGGGGAAGCAGGCCTGGAGAGGGCCCAAGAACTTCAAGGATGAGGCCCAAAGTCCTCCAAGGATGGCCAGTCTCTTGAGGGCAACCTTGAAGGGAAGGGTCCGACCCAGAGGCTGCTTCCTCGGAGGAAGGCAGGTATCCTGCCAGGCTGGGGAAGCAGGCCTGGAGAGGGCCCAAGAACTTCAAGGATGAGGCCCAAAGTCCTCCAAGGATGGCCAGTCTCTTAAGGGCAGCCTTGAAGGGAAGGGTCCTACCCAGAGGCTGCTTCCTCGGAGGAAGGCAGGTATCCTGCCAGGCTGGGGAAGCAGGCCTGGAGAGGGCCCAAGAACTTCAAGGATGAGGCCCAAAGTCCTCCAAGGATGGCCAGTCTCTTGAGGGCAGCCTTGAAGGGAAGGGTCTGACCCAGAGGCTGCTTCCTCGGAGGAAGGCAGGTATCCTGCCAGGCTGGGGAAGCAGGCCTGGAGAGGGCCCAAGAACTTCAAGGATGAGGCCCAAAGTCCTCCAAGGATGGCCAGTCTCTTAAGGGTAGCCTTGAAGGGAAGGGTCCAACCCAGAGGCTGCTTCCTCGGAGGAAGGCAGGTATCCTGCCAGGCTGGGGGAGCAGGCCTGGAGAGGGCCCAAGAACTTCAAGGATGAGGCCCAAAGTCCTCCAAGGCTGGCCAGTCTCTTGAGGGCAGTCTTGAAGGGAAGGGTCCGACCCAGAGGCTGCTTCCTCGGAGGAAGGCAGGTATCCTGCCAGGCTGGGGAAGCAGGCCTGGAGAGGGCCCAAGAACTTCAAGGATGAGGCCCAAAGTCCTCCAAGGATGGCCAGTCTTTTGAGGGCAGCCTTGAAGGGAAGGGTCCGACACAGAGGCTGCTTCCTCGGAGGAAGGCAGGTATCCTGCCAGGCTGGGGAAGCAGGCCTGGAGAGGGCCCAAGAACTTCAAGGATGAGGCCCAAAGTCCTCCAAGGATGGCCAGTCTCTTGAGGGCAGCCTTGAAGGGAAGGGTCCGACCCAGAGGCTGCTTCCTCGGAGGAAGGCAGGTATCCTGCCAGGCTGGGGAAGCAGGCCTGGAGAGGGCCCAAGAACTTCAAGGATGAGGCCCAAAGTCCTCCAAGGATGGCCAGTCTCTTAAGGGCAGCCTTGAAGGGAAGGGGCCGACCCAATGGCTCCTTCCTCGGAGGAAGGCAGGTATCCTGCCAGGCTGGGGAAGCAGGCCTGGAAAGGGCCCAAGAACTTCAAGGATGAGGCCCAAAGTCCTCCAAGGATGGCCAGTCTCTTGAGGGCAGCCTTGAAGGGAAGGGTCTGACCCAGAGGCTGCTTCCTCGGAGGAAGGCAGGTATCCTGCCAGGCTTGGGAAGCAGGCCTGGAGAGGGCCCAAGAACTTCAAGGATGAGGCCCAAAGTCCTCCAAGGATGGCCAGTCTCTTAAGGGCAACCTTGAAGGGAAGGGTCTGACCCAGAGGCTGCTTCCTCGGAGGAAGGCAGGTATCCTGCCAGGCTGGGGAAGCAGGCCTGGAGAGGGCCCAAGAACTTCAAGGATGAGACCCAAAGTCCTCCAAGGCTGGCCAGTCTCTTGAGGGCAGCCTTGAAGGGAAGGGTCCGACCCAGAGGCTGCTTCCTCGGAGGAAGGCAGGTATCCTGCCAGGCTTGGGAAGCAGGCCTGGAGAGGGCCCAAGAACTTCAAGGATGAGGCCCAAAGTCCTCCAAGGATGGCCAGTCTCTTGAGGGCAGCCTTGAAGGGAAGGGTCTGACCCAGAGGCTGCTTCCTCGGAGGAAGGCAGGTATCCTGCCAGGCTGGGGAAGCAGGCCTGGAGAGGGCCCAAGAACTTCAAGGATGAGGCCCAAAGGCCTCCAAGACTGGCCAGTCTCTTAATCCTATCTGGTGCAAGTTCGGTCCGGGCAGACCCACCCTACGGGATTTTTTTCATTTTTAGATAATTTTATTTAATAATCGTTTTTAGTTGATTCTATGATTACCAAAATATGAGAAATTAATTATTTTCATTTTCATTAGTTTTGTATGTCATATTAAAATGGTTTTCCCAGAATAAAACCGAAATAACATCATGTCGGACGAAACAATAAAAAACAGAGGCGAAATTATTTGAAAAGAAATGTGTTACACTTCTGCCAGACGTATGACTGAACTACAATATTGCACCAAGCAAATGGCAGAACCTATACCATAAAATCATGATACGAAACTTTCATTTGTGTCTACAAGAGTTTTCAAAACCTTTTTTTTAACAAAAAATATGAAAATTAACAGACTGTTTGATCAAAAGCGGGCGCAATCAGATTATCGAAGACTAAACGCTCATCACAGATCTTGCGTGACAGAGTCAGATGTGGGTCTTTTCTTATGCTGTTTCATAATCGTCTTTTCTCACACTGTTTCATATCGTCTATGCAGATAAAAAAGAAACTGTAAGTGCTGATTGAGATAAGGTTAATTTATTCGTGTATGTTGCTGTAAGTGCTTTCTTTTGTTGAAGCCCATCACTCTTCGGGTAGATGAACTATGAGATCAAAGATTACCCACCATAGGTCTACTAGTCACCAAGCTACGGACTACCCGATCTAGTGTTGTAGTACATATAATCACTAAATAACAACATTGAATGCCTATAAGGCTATCTGTAGGCACTAGGAACTCTACTGAAGTTTAGTGTCAGAAACAATGTATAAATGAACAGTTTACCTGACCTAATCCCCATTGTACCGCAACAGTGTGAAAAAGTAGGCCTATGCTGTGCTTTCCTGGCGCAGAATATTTAGTATTCAGAACTGTATTCTGAAACTCAGTCCCGCGAAACTCATTAGGAAAGCTTATTCAACACAAGAAAATATCAATGAAACATTAATAAATAACAATGTGTGTAGTCATAGAGTAAATTTTAGTAATTAGCGTGACAGCAGGTGCAATCTTTTGTCTTTGCTATTCAAACAAAATTCATCCAACTTACATTAGTCCTGAAAAGAGGTCATGCTGTAGGTCTGTCTGCTTTATATATATATATATATATATATATATATATATATATATATATATATATATATATATATATATATATATATATGTTGTGGGGGTATTTCATCAGAAATTCCCTCTGTGTTTGGTTGTAAGGACTGTGTTTGGAACTCAGTCAGAGTTTGGTTTGTGACATCTTCACTTTCTCCATGGCCGTAGAATAAGACTGTTTTTTGGAAGATCAGACCAATATTCTGCCGGATTTCAGACAAACTCCATAGTGGTTTTTCTTGTATTTAGTATAAAGACTATACCAAAAGAATACAATTGGTCTGCACAGGACGATCTCCCATGTCGATCTAATATCTAAGCTTTCACACTTTTACATAGCAAGACTAAGATTCACACACACGAACAAACATATGACCTCGTTCCAAGGACTTCCCACGCTTCGTGACTTTGCCTTCAACCCTGATCAGAAAGAGAACGCTGAGTCTATGCAAACTATGCAAACGCATGCGAATGTATGATGACACACTGTCTTAAAACACTACACAGGTACTTATTGATGACGTCTACGTCTGGGTTGACCAAACGGAGATTTCACAATAGCATTCCTTTCATGATCAGTACAGATATATATACTGGGAATTATCTTAGATTTACTAAGAAACGTAGTTTATTTAACTGTGGCATAAATGAAATATGACATTTGCTCGACCACGTAAAACACAATAGGAACGAAATCATCAATACAGGCATTCACTAGCTAAGCATAAATTCTCAGAAAGCAAAAGAAAATATACGCTTCCAAAAATCATTATACTCAAATTGTGAATGAGGATACATAGTAATTACTGAAGACAGCAAATACTGAAATATGTTGCACATTTGTGAACACAAGTCTTACTAAAATGTAGCAAAGTGAGAAAAAAAAAGTAAGTTATATAACTCAAATATTGATTATACTGATAATGCTAATGATTAACATATAAATCATATATAGATAATGTAATCCGGATAAATCAAATAAAATAATGCAATTCAGAAATGATAATGCAATCCTGAAATGATAATGCAATTCGTATACGAAGTAAAAACATTTGTGCACAGATTATATGAATACACTCGCAATGATAGAGATTGAAATCAATGCTTAAAAAATGTATCCAAAAAGTAATAACCATATGGTAGGTTTATATAAACAAACAGTTATCCTGATAAATTAATCAGTATGGACAACCAAATTACTAAATGCAAAATGTTGAATGAACAACATGCTACTACACGCAATTGATACATACATATGTAGTATAGGTTATTAAAGAAATAAATGTAGATAAATGATATCACCAGAAATGTTCAGCTCTTCCTCACATATATTACCACCGAAAATAGAACCTTTTCAGTCTTTCTCTGTGTATTCGAGCTTTAATGAAAAAATGGCCAGTAATTCCATTATCGAACTCGGAACATATAATTGCGCCAGCCCAACGTTGACCTTTGAGAATCAGCAGATTTCGCAATGGTCTCCTTCATCTCTCGTGCTTTTTTCCAAAACATTACGCTGACGATTACTCCTACGGCTCCCAGCAACATACCAACGGCAATTAATGTGTAGAGGAGAAGAAAATCATGGTGAACAGAAGAATGGCTCACAGGAGACAGCAAGTCTAATGATGCAATAGCGTTTTCGACGGGCCTGCTGTAGGGAATTGTTAGACCTTGCAGCCTAGTGTTTCCCCACGATGTGTTGATGAAGAAATTACGCCCACGGATGATTGTTACCACAGCTCGGATGAAGAGTGACGACGTTGTTGCAATGCAGCCATCATTAACGACGAACATGTGTCCTGTTGTCCTAGTACCATCTGGGCAAGTGACGATGTATGGTTCTGCAGAGAAGACGAATGACGTGCCATTCACGAGCCTGTGACGAAACTGATTGTCATGATACCTTACTAAACCAGCCAAACAATGTTCACGTGTATGGGGGGAGGTTCTGTTAAGTACTAAGTCCAATTTGCATGAATTCAAGGACGTATCAGATACATTCAAGAACTCAAACAAATCGATCCTGCACACTACATTATTCATAACATCATGGCAATCATTTAACAGTGCTTGGTCTCGGACTACCGTAAAAGCTTCCTTATTGGCGGAAACCAATACTAGAGCTGACAGATTATTAATAGTAGGTGTCGAGACGTTAGATACATACGTGGGAAAAGGCGAAATTTTATACGCTTTCCACGCGTCTGATGGGTTGAAAGGAATGTCGATTACGATCTTATCAAGGTCAACTTTAACTGTGATCAAGCTGTAATAAAATTCAACTTTGTGAAAATCTACTACTGGAACATAGCGCATTTTATCATGAGCATTATTGATAATCTGAGTAAGATCTTTAATCGGTAACAAATGAGGAGACAACACGCCTTTAGCAGCAAGTGTTATAGCTTCCACGTAATCTTTTGATTTTTCGATAAAGCTTGAAACTCTCGAGTATACATGATTAATTTTAGCATGATAATACATCAAAGTTGCTAACAAAACTTGAGTGTCATGAACCTGATTGAAACGTCGTGACTGTTCATTTACTTTACTGATTACGCTGTTCAAGGCTTGAATTTGTTTGTTTAGTTCTCCTGCTAATACCTCTTGTTGATGTTCCAGATTTTCGATGTTAACCCCGTGATCGCGAAGTTTCAAACGATTTAAAATCCCTAACCCAAGACCAGCTACGGAACCAATCAAATTTAATGCCGCTAGAACAAGTGGGTTACGCCTTTCTGTAACGTCATGAGGTATTGACCACATTAGCAAATCACGAGCCAAGATTTCAGCTTCGCATGTTTTATTCCTTAATTCCCAGAAAAGCATATTAATTGTGTCACTGACTTGATTAGGCGACGTTGGATCACTGCTAGCTAAGAATGATTTATGCAAGTCTGCCAGAGATTGATCAAAAAGAGTCAATTCTGATTTCAAAGTTATTACTTCATTTTCGCTAGTAAAAATGGCGTTCATATTGACTTCTAAATCTATATTACTGCCAGTTAGAAAGAAATTATTCATTTCCTCTACTATAGAACCATGATGTAAAGTTATTTCAGAACTCTTCCCAGCTACGATAAACATTGACAGGAATAGTGCATGGTATAACTTGACAAGCTTCATGTTGGAGCCTGCAAAAAAAATAACTTGTAAATAATGAAACAAAAACATCGCATCATTCAAATAATGTAGAAATTCACACAATAATTAACTTTTTCATAACAAACCATTGTCTTAAGCTCTCACATGGGAGATAGATACTGTTCGAACATCCGTTGAATCGGACTGATTCCGAATTTTAAGTCGGTTACCTATTAAAACTTCTATAACTATGAAAGGACCTTCAAACTTAGGCAATAATTTCCAATTTAGCCCTTTTCTAACATAGACCTGTACATATACTATATCTCCTTCTTGGTAAGGCTTTGTGACCTTAGTTTTTTTATCATGTGCATTCTTCATTAACACTTGAGCCTGTAAGAGGTTTTGATAAAGTGTTTGAAATCTACTACGGCTAACATCTATTATATCCTTCAATGGATCTGATAAACTAGATGTCGGGGATAAGATGTGAAAAGGTGACCTAGCAGGTATCCCATAAACAGCTTCATGGGGAGACATACGGATTGAAGTATGATAATTGTTATTTAGGGTACTGGACACAGTGGGTATTGCAATATCCCAGTTTGGGTCCATACCGCATATGTTTACACGCAGTATGTCTAGCACCTTTCTATTAACCCGTTCTACCAACCCATTAGATTCAGGGTGGTAGATCATCGTATTGATTTTCTTTATTTGCAGAATTTCGCACAATGAGTTAAGGAAGTGATTATTGAATTCTCCACCTGAGTCAGAGATTATTATATTTGGAATTCCATGTCTGCATATATAGCACTCGTAAAACTTCCTAGCACACTCAATGGCTGTTTTACTTTTTAGTGGTATTAGTTCAGTATACCGTGTAAGGGCGTCTATTATAACCAAGAGGTTTTTATTCCCCCGGTCTGTCTCGTAAAAACCTGTCAATAAATCAAGGTGTACCCTTTCAAAAGGTTTGCTAGGCACCGGATAAGTTCCGAGACCTACAGGATTCTTAGTATGGCCCTTGTGACGGAAACATATATCACAGTTTTTAATATATGTCCTAATATCTTTTAACATAGTAGACCAGTAAAATAATGACTTGGCCTTTTGAGAGGTTATTTCGAACCCAGGATGACCATGCAGAGGATGGTTGTGAAGCCATTTCAGAACGATTGGGATTAATGTGATAGGTACAACCACCTGGTCGTTAGTTAACTGTGTTGAACTCCTGGTTCTCCTAGCCACGGATCGGCATAGAATGTTATCCTTAATCAAGAAATATTGATTCGTATATTTCACATATTCCTTATCATCTGGATTCCTATTTAATGCATCTATTATTACTCTTAATTTCTGATCTTTCATTTGTTCTTGTCGTACTGAATCTAGATTCCACTTTTTATCTGTAATATTCTCTGTTGTTTGGGCTAAAGATTGACCATTTTCGATAGCAATTTTCATAGCTTGCGAAGGAATTGGAATTTCTTCTAGATCAGCGAAAGGTATTGAGTGAGTTGGTACTGGGTTACGAGATAGCGCATCTGCGATTACGTTTGCTTTACCGGGTAAGTATCCAATTTTAGCTCCAAAGTCCTGGATAATCATGTGCCACCGAGTTCTTTTAGGACTATGATTGAAACCTTTAAAAAAGTCAGCAAGGGGCTTATGATCAGTTAGAACCTTGACACTATACCCATAGATTATATATTTAAAATGTACCAACGAATTAGCAATCGCTAAGCATTCTTTATCTATTACTGCATATTTCTTCTCTGACATTTTTAATTTGCGAGAATAAAAAGCAATGGGGAAAAACTTATTGTCATGCCACTGGAGTAACACACCTCCTACTCCTTGATCTGATGCCTCGGTTGCAATAATAAACTCTTTAGTAAAATCGGGAAACTTTAAAATAGGAGCAGAACTGATTTTTTCTTTCAAGGTATCAAAAGCAATTTGATGTTGGGATTCCCATTTAAAAGTTACGTCCTTCCTTATGAGATCAGTTAAAGGAGCTGCTATTACTGAATAATCTCGGATAAACCGACGATAATAACCCGAAACCCCGAGAAATTGCTGTATGGCTTTAACATTAGTAGGAACAGGAAATTTACTAATAGCAGAGATTTTATCATGGACTACTTTAAGACCTTGCCGAGAAACCATGAAACCCAAATAGACTAATTCGTCTTTAAAAAACTCACATTTAGAAATTTTTACTTTTAAATGATGTTCTCTTAACCTTTGAAGGACTATTTCTAGTTTACTTAAATGCTCCTCCAAAGTGTTGGAAAATATGACTAAATCATCCATATAAGCATGGAGAATATTCCCTAGTAAATCTCCAAACACTATATTGATCATTCTAGTGAACGTAATAGGAGCACAACGTAGCCCAAATGGCATACGTAGGAATTCATAGTGACCTCTAGCTGTACTAAAAGCAGTGTACTGGGTACTATCCTTAGCTAAGGGTATCTGGTGAAAGCCTTTAAGTAAGTCCAAGGAAGTAAAAAATTTATTCTGTCCTAATAGAGACAAAATATCATCTGTGCAAGGTACTGGGAAACGATCAGGGATAGTTTGGTCGTTGAGCTTGCGAAAGTCAACACAAATCCTCCAGGTTTTATCCTTTTTTGGTACTACTATCAAGGGAAAATTATAAGGGCTGTTAGATTTCTTAATAACCCCCTCTTTTAACATTTTATCTACCTCAACATTGATTTCATTCAGAAATTTGGCCGGTAGACGATATGAAGGTACGTAAATGACCTGGTCCTTATCCTTTAAACGAATTTGATGTTCGATGACTTCCGTTTTGCCTAAAGCTCCAGTACTAGTAGAAAAAACATCACTATATTTGGATAAAAGTTCAAAAAATTTCTTGCTTATATCCCTATCTAAGATGTCTGCTTCGATTTTGCCTTTAATTACCTTTAAAAGAGATTCGTCTGTTGCTGATTCAGTGGAGTTAATTTCAGCAACTGTAAGGATTCGATGTTTATATGCTTCGATATTGACAATATGTTGATTTTCATGTACTGTTAAAGCAGCATTTAAGTGATTAAAAACTTCAATGTTAACCCGATGATCAGAATTTACTGTGTATAATGCTTGCGTGACTGAAAGCCCATTGATTTTTAAAGTATCAGGAAGAATTAAAACCTCTGAGCCTGGCAATTTTCTTTTAACCTTGACCGTGAGATACGATGGTGTGTTTGGCTCAATGGTTTGTGCGAACGCAGCAAGGACGGGTGCCTGAGAGTTATGTTGGGTTGCTGTAACAATATCATCGCCTATGAGACAAGTGACTGGCTCTTCGATATACGTTATCTTCTTACTCTCTGTCTCCTTCTGATCCAAAACAGATTTCAATGTGTGTGAAGACCGATAGAATTTCCCTTTTATAAACACTCCGTGTTTTGCGGGTGTTAAAATTACGTTATGTAATGACATTGATGGATACCCCATAATAACTACTGGGTACATATTAATATTACCAACAATGATAAAGGTATCCGTGAAAGTACGTTGCCCCAACCTGTATTGTATTTGAGATGTACCAATTACATCTAATTCGTTATTGCCTATTCCTGACAAACGAACATTGGAGCGTTCGATGGGAAATCTTGAAAATAAAAGGTGATGGGTACGTAAATCCATTATATTACGTGGACTACCTGAATCAAAAAACAAGGTGAAATGCTTGTGTTCTAAGCTAACTGCATGCAAAGTGGGTCTAACTTCTTCTGAGCCAATAATAGCGTGTATTTTGCAAAAATCTACGGGACCGTGCTCTGCATGTTTGGGAGACTCTACCTCGATTTCTGGAAAATTCTTGTCTTCACACATATCTTGGAGAACATTAAACTTATTATCTGATTCAAAAAGTGATGATAACCCAATATCACTCTCCTCCCCTTTTAAGCTGGCTACGTGGTGTTTGTCTGCCCGCCGGCATTCGGAAAATTCACTGACGCCTGGTTGTTTGGAACAGCTGAGCCTGAAGTTGACTTTCCCGAGGAACGATTTGAATGTACTTGTTTCTGACCTGCATTACTGTTCTGCTTGTAATGTTTGTTCTTTCCCCCATGGTATTGTTGCTTTTTAGCGTCATTACCAGTACTTTGAATATTTGTGTTACTGTTTAGATTCTTCTTTCTTGCATTGCAATGACTATACTTATGATTTGTACTGTTATGGATTGAACAATAGCGTGATCTACACTCATTTATCATATGTCCAGGACGCCTACAATTGAAACAAATGACTGCTGATGGATTATTAGTGACTAAGTTAACCTGTTGCGGTGATGTAGACGCATGATTTTTGTTTTCTTGCTTTGTAAAAGCCTGAATTAGAGAAGGATCGAGATCTGTACACTTGGACAAGTGTTTCCGAACTTGTCTATAGATATCTAATTCTGAGCTATCTGATTGTAATTTCTCATCAAAACACTTAACCAAAGGTTCAGGTAACATCGCTGTTACAAGTGTTAAATAGAATAATCTGCAGACAGATTTGGAACTGATACGCAGATTACCATTGACCCAACTTGAGTCATCAATCTGTCCTTTATACTCTTCGAGCCTATCTCCTATCAGAGCTGCCCTATCTGCTATACTTAGATTAGTCATAGATGTGAGTCTTATGATGTTGCGTAAAGCAAGAACTTCATCCAATGCATCCTCACTCCCATAAATGGAACGCAGATTGGCTTTGAAACCATCCCAAGTGTTTGTTTCCTTAAAAGATATTCCCCGCAAGTACGCACCTGCATCTCCTTTAGCAAAATCTATGAAACTCTTTGCCTCTTGCAATTGTAAAGACGGATCGGTAATGGATTTTGCCGTGAGGTGTACGTCTACAGACGAAATCCAAGATTCGACACCCTGTGTCAAAAATCCATTGACACGACCTGCGAATGGTACAATTGGCGATCTAGCATTAACTACCGTAACTACAGGATTCTGTGGGGAAGTGGTGGGGTCGCTCCCACCTGGGGTCGGAGGAGACATTTTCCTACTAAGTTTCCTAGCTGCACGCCTACTCTCTGAGTGATCTTGAAACCTATATGAATAAACACGGCCGCTACGTAACCTCATAAATCTATACCAGGAACGCAAGTAAATAACAACCGAGATTCATATAACTGCTAAAAAATAACATCACTTATGAAAAATGCATCATAAAATACAATATTGATAAGTAATAAATGCACTTTCCTGAAAAAGAACAGAGTTAACAACGTGTCAAGCGTAAAAAATAAAAGAACACAAAAGTATGAAAAAAAAATGAGGTATCAGGAACCGCTACGTCTGCAAGGCAAAGGTATTAATCTACGGCGCTGCTCACCTTATATCAGCAACCTGCCACTCGAGACCCGAACACTGTAAATGAATATACCAACTGTTATAAATAATGGCTGTACTTAGCTTTTTATTGGATTCTGGTAAGTAGGTCGACGAGGTTCCTCTGCTGTCCGACTTCCGTCTGGCTAGATACACGTCATCGAAGGGATGTTATTGTGGATGTTGAACTTCTTATGTTGACGAATGTTGATTGCAGAAACCCTCAAGGAACATCGTGGAGCGTTGATGTGCAATGTTGCGTAGATTTGTGTAGATTTCTCTCTCTCTCTCTGCCGTGCGTTGGGGAAGATGTGTTGTGAAGGTCAGATGTTTTCCTCGCTTTTTCGTTGTTGATTGTTTTCTTTCCGCTTCCAAGACGTTTTGATGCACCGAATTGTCCGTCCGACTGTGACCATGTCGTTTATGAAGATGACAATTGTCTATGGTTGTTTGGGCATCTCGCCGTATCGGAGCTTCCGTTCCACCAATGTAGACGCCATGTAGAGGTGCTGCCAGAAAGCTCTGTTGTGACCGCTGTTGTGTATGCTGCCACCACTGTTATAAGAAGGTATTTCATCAGAAATTCCCTCTGTGTTTGGTTATAAGGACTGTGTTTGGAACTCAGTCAGAGTTTGGTTGTGACATCTTCATTTTCTCCATGGCTGTAGAATAAGACTGTTTTTGGAAGATCAGACCAATGTTCTGCAGGATTTCAGACAAACTCCATAGTGGTTTTTCTTGTATTTAGTATAAAGACTATACAAAAAGAATACAATTGGTCTGCAGAGGATGATCTCCCATGTCGATCTAATATCTAAGCTTTCACACTTTTACATAGCAAGACTAAGATTCACACACACGAACAAACATATGACCTCGTTTCCAAGGACTTCCCACGGCTACGTGACTTTGCCTTCAACCCTGATCAGAAAGAGAACGCTGAGTCTATGCAAACTATGCAAACGCATGCGAATGTATGATGACACACTGTCTTAAAGCACTACACAGGTACTTATTGATGACGTTTGCGTCTGGTTTGATCGCACTGAGATTTCACAATAGCATTCCTTTCATGATCAGTACAGATATATATACTGGGAATTATCTTAGATTTACTAAGAAACGTAGTTTATTTAAATGTGGCATAAATGAAATATGACATTTATATATATATATATATATATATATATATATATATATATATATATATATATATATATATATATATATATATATATAAAATTTCATTCGAACTTTCATGTATGTGTGTGCACAGTTTATCAAAAGTAAGATAACTACGATATTATTATTAATGAGAGAGAGAGAGAGAGAGAGAGAGAGAGAGAGAGAGAGAGAGAGAGAGAGAAGGTAAATATTTTTAGACAGCTTGATAATCTTCTGTAGGGCTTCCTATGAAACTGCAATTCACGTCTTTTTTTTCTTTTGATAAAAAAAAGCTTTTATGGCGTATATACTGTATTACAATCCTTTAATACGTCACAAAAATATTTTACTGTAATTCAGTACCTACAAAAATTTCATGGGTTGCAATTGTTCAGATTTCGTTTCCATAATAACTGGGTTTCAAAATCCATCTGCAGGAAGAGCGTAAAAAGCATTGCTCAGCTATTGGAATGCCTCCCAAATTCACATGTGGCAAAGTCAAGAAGGCCTTTTTTCACTTGTTCAAATGTTCAAGTAACAAAATAAGATCTGCCAATAATATTATCAGTGATTATCTCTCTCTCTCTCTCTCTCTCTCTCTCTCTCTCTCTCTCTCTCTCTCTCTCTCTCTCTCTTTCTGTTAGAACTTTCCTTCCATTTTCCATTATTTTTCTTTTTGGTACTAAGCCGTTCTCCCTGTTAGAGGGGAACTCAATACCTGTAACATTTTAATTCGTACTGTAACTGATCTAGATTCTGTTCCATTCTAATGGATTCATTTGCAAAGCCTGTCCGGTGAACCATTTGTTTCATCAGTCTTAAATGGTCAGTCTAGCCTTATAGGTCTAGGCTTTTGTCCCAAGATTCTTTTATTCTTGCTCTTTCCACATCGCCCTCCCCCCCCCCCGGCAACGACCCTCAAGAGTCGACTAACGACTTTGGTACATGATAATCAAGCGGGTATTTTTTTTGCTATAGACAGATGGCCTTATGCCAGCACGGCTTCTTGGCCTTTCCCGTACACATCATTTGAGGACGTGAACGTCAAAATCCTGTTGAAATTAGAAAATAATTTTACTCTAATCACTAACAATTATGACAAATTTAAAGATTTTGACCCTTTACTCAGGTGTCGTTATTATTATTATTATTATTATTATTATTATTATTATTATTATTATTATTATTATTATTATTATTATTATTATTATTATTAATGACACTGACTTCAACTTAACTGAAGTAGTGATCCTTGCACTCGTTGCAAGTGCAAGTCACGGAGACTAAAGTCACTTGCACCAAATTGAGGTCCGAACGACGACACTAAACTAAGTGTTGCTTTTTGTCACGGTTTGTAGACTACAGCTGAGGTCGAAGTCAGAGCCTTTTAAGCACTGGGAGCAGGTGAACCGGAGACGTTATGGGAGGCTGATTGGATTTGAATTTTGAATCCTTCCTGGTGCCTGCATACACACCCCACCCCCTCCCTCCCCCCCTCCCTCCTACACCCCCCAAAAACACCTTCCCTATACTTACACTCACACACACATGTACACATACACATGTACACATGAAACATTTTCACTTTAGAACTGATACAATAATAAAGAAAAATAAGTTACTTTAGAAATATTATAGTCTGTTTTTAATTATTAATGAAAGTTATTATTTTTTGTTATTTATGGCATCATTCAATTCCGTCATGACATCAAGGTCAGGTATTCTCTCTCTCTCTCTCTCTCTCTCTCTCTCTCTCTCTCTCTCTCTCTCTCTCTCTCTCTCTCTCTCTTACCTATACCCACGCCCATATCCACACCTAACATCCATAGCAACACCTTATCGTACACCAATACCCACACCCCCACATCCATATCCACACTCCCACATCCATACCCACACCCCCATATCAATATCCACACTCCCGGACCTCACCCCACACCCATATCCACACCCCCACACCTCATCCTCATCACATCCCTACCCACACTGCCACGTCCATATCCACGTCCCCACACCCCACATCCATAGCCACACTCCCACACCCACACCTCACCCCATACCCATAACTGACTAGTTAGACTTCTGCTCCCAAGACTGACGCTCGCTAGGATGATGCTCGTTAGACTGACGATCGGTATACTGACGCTCAGTAGACTGACACTTGCAAGACTGATGCTGGTTAGACTGTCACTCGTTAGACTGGCGCTAATTAGACTGACACTCGTTAGACTGACACTCACAATACTGACTCTCACTAGACTGACGCTTCCCCAGCCTGGCAGGAGACCTGCCTACCTCCAGGGAAGCAGCCTCTGAGGAGGATCTTCCCCACTCAAGGCTGCCTTCAAGGGAAGGCTTCCTTAGGGCACCTTGGGACCCCTCAGCCTTGTGGTTCAGGCCCTCCTCAGGCCCGCTTCCCCAGCCTGGCAGGAAACCTGCCTACCTCCAGGGAAGCAGCCTCTGAGGAGGATCTTCCCCACTCAAGGCTGCCTTCAAGGAAGGCTTCCTTAGGGCACCTTGGGACCCCTCAGCCTTGTGGTTCAGGCCCTCCTCAGGCCCGCTTCCCCAGCCTGGCAGGAAACCTGCCTACCTCCAGGGAAGCAGCCTCTGAGGAGGATCTTCCCCACTCAAGGCTGCCTTCAAGGAAGGCTTCCTTAGGGCACCTTGGGACCCCTCAGCCTTGTGGTTCAGGCCCGCTTCCCCAGCCTGGCAGGAAACCTGCCTACCTCCAGGGAAGCAGCTTCTGAGGAGGATCTTCCCCACTCAAGGCTGCCTTCAAGGAAGGATTCCTTAGGGCACCTTGGGACCCCTCAGCCTTGTGGTTCAGGCCCTCCTCAGGCCCACTTCCCCAGCCTGGCAGGAAACCTGCCTACCTCCAGGGAAGCAGCCTCTGAGGAGGATCTTCCCCACTCAAGGCTGCCTTCAAGGAAGGCTTCCTTAGGGCACCTTGGGACCCCTCAGCCTTGTGGTTCAGGCCCTCCTCAGGCCCGCTTCCCCAGCCTGGCAGGAAACCTGCCTACCTCCAGGGAAGCAGCTTCTGAGGAGGATCTTCCCCACTCAAGGCTGCCTTCAAGGAAGGCTTCCTTAGGGCACCTTGGGACCCCTCAGCCTTGTGGTTCAGGCCCGCTTCCCCAGCCTGGCAGGAAACCTGCCTACCTCCAGGGAAGCAGCCTCTGAGGAGGATCTTCCCCACTCAAGGCTGCCTTCAAGGAAGGCTTCCTTAGGGCACCTTGGGACCCCTCAGCCTTGTGGTTCAGGCCCTCCTCAGGCCCGCTTCCCCAGCCTGGCAGGAAACCTGCCTACCTCCAGGGAAGCAGCCTCTGAGGAGGATCTTCCCCACTCAAGGCTGCCTTCAAGGAAGGCTTCCTTAGGGCACCTTGGGACCCCTCAGCCTTGTGGTTCAGGCCCTCCTCAGGCCCGCTTCCCCAGCCTGGCAGGAAACCTGCCTACCTCCAGGGAAGCAGCCTCTGAGGAGGATCTTCCCCACTCAAGGCTGCTTTCAAGGAAGGCTTCCTTAGGGCACCTTGGGACCCCTCAGCCTTGTGGTTCAGGCCCGCTTCCCCAGCCTGGCAGGAAACCTGCCTACCTCCAGGGAAGCAGCCTCTGAGGAGGATCTTCCCCACTCAAGGCTGCCTTCAAGGAAGGCTTCCTTAGGGCACCTTGGGACCCCTCAGCCTTGTGGTTCAGGCCCTCCTCAGGCCCGCTTCCCCAGCCTGGCAGGAAACCTGCCTACCTCCAGGGAAGCAGCCTCTGAGGAGGATCTTCCCCACTCAAGGCTGCCTTTAAGGGAAGGCTTCCTTAGGGCACCTTGGGACCCCTCAGCCTTGTGGTTCAGGCCCTCCGCAGGCCCGCTTCCCCAGCCTGGCAGGAAACCTGCCTACCTCCAGGGAAGCAGCCTCTGAGGAGGATCTTCCCCACTCAAGGCTACCTTCAAGGGAAGGCTTCCTTAGGGCACCTTGGGACCCCTCAGCCTTGTGGTTCAGGCCCTCCTCAGGCCCGCTTCCCCAGCCTGGCAGGAAACCTGCCAACCTCCAGGGAAGCAGCCTCTGAGGAGGATCTTCCCCACTCAAGGCTGCCTTCAAGGGAAGGCTTCCTTAGGGCACCTTGGGACCCCTCTGCCTTGTGGTTCAGGCCCTCCTCAGGCCCGCTTCCCCAGCCTGGCAGGAAACCTGCCAACCTCCAGGGAAGCAGCCTCTGAGGAGGATCTTCCCCACTCAAGGCTGCCTTCAAGGGAAGGCTTCCTTAGGGCACCTTGGGACCCCTCTGCCTTGTGGTTCAGGCCCTCCTCAGGCCCGCTTCCCCAGCCTAGCAGGAAACCTGCCTACCTCCAGGGAAGCAGCCTCTGAGGAGGATCTTCCCCAGTCAAGGCTGCCTTCAAGGGAAGGCTTCCTTAGGGCACCTTGGGACCCCTCAGCCTTGTGGTTCAGGCCCTCCTCAGGCCCGCTTCCCCAGCCTGGCAGGAAACCTGCCTACCTCCAGGGAAGCACCCTCTGAGGAGGATCTTCCCCACTCAAGGGTGCCTTCAAGGGAAGGCTTCCTTAGGGCACCTTGGGACCCCTCAGCCTTGTGGTTCAGGCCCGCTTCCCCAGCCTGGCAGGAAACCTGCCTACCTCCAGGGAAGCAGCCTCTGAGGAGGATCTTCCCCACTCAAGGCTGCCTTCAAGGGAAGGCTTCCTTAGGGCACCTTGGGATCCCTCAGCCTTGTGGTTCAGGCCCTCCTCAGGCCCGCTTCCCCAGCCTGGCAGGAAACCTGCCTACCTCCAGGGAAGCAGCCTCTGAGGAGGATCTTCCCCACTCAAGGCTGCCTTCAAGGGAAGGCTTCCTTAGGGCACCTTGGGACCCCTCAGCCTTGTGGTTCAGGCCCTCCTCAGGCCCGCTTCCCCAGCCTGGCAGGAAACCTGCCTACCTCCAGGGAAGCAGCCTCTGAGGAGGATCTTCCCCACTCAAGGCTGCCTTCAAGGGAAGGCTTCCTTAGGGCACCTTGGGACCCCTCAGCCTTGTGGTTCAGGCCCTCCTCAGGCCCGCTTCCCCAGCCTGGCAGGAAACCTGCCTACCTGCAGGGAAGCACCCTCTGAGGAGGATCTTTCCCACTCAAGGCTGCCTTCAAGGGAAGGCTTCCTTAGGGCACCTTGGGACCCCTCTGCCTTGTGGTTCAGGCCCTCCTCAGGCCCGCTTCCCCAGCCTGGCAGGAAACCTGCCTACCTCCAGGGAAGCAGCCTCTGAGGAGGATCTTCCCCACTCAAGGCTGCCTTCAAGGGAAGGCTTCCTTAGGGCACCTTGGGACCCCTCAGCCTTGTGGTTCAGGCCCTCCTCAGGCCCGCTTCCCCAGCCTGGCAGGAAACCTGCCTACCCCCAGGGAAGCAGCCTCTGAGGAGGATCTTCCCCACTCAAGGCTGCCTTCAAGGGAAGGCTTCCTTAGGGTACCTTGGGGCCCCTCAGCCTTGTGGTTCAGGTCCTCCTCAGGCCCGCTTCCCCAGCATGGCAGGAAACCTGCCTACCTCCAGGGAAGCAGCCTCTGAGGAGGAACTTCCCCAGTCAAGGGTGCCTTCAAGGGAAGGCATCCTTAGGGCGCCTTCGGGCCCCTCTGCCTTGTGGTTCAGACCCTCCTTATCCCTACTTTTCGAATATGACACCAAACCTCCGAAGGCTTCAAGGAGACTCGAAGGATTTCGGAGCTTGCTTCTGGAGACACTGAAGTTTGAGTTCCACTGAGCTCTAGCGCTGGGGGCATCCGCGAATGGCTCTTCTTCTCTCTCGCCCTTCCACCAGGAGCTGAGACCGAGGGATTCTGAAGCACTTTCAAGGAAGACTCCGAAGGTTTTAGGCCATTTCAGCATCGCTGCAACCACTCCTTTGCTTTCCTTTCCTGATATACATGGCGTTTCTCTCGTGCCTCCAGGAACTGGAGACTGACTGAAGGAAGGATTCCAAGACTGCGAAAAGTCCTCCAGATTTCTACGAGACTTCACAGATCTTTTGATCCAAATGGTAATTCTGGCAGACGAATCTCATCTATCTCTCTCTCTCTGCTTTCTTCTCGTGAAAGTCCTCGAAAGTCTCTATTCCAGGGTCCTCCTCTCCTCCTGATTCCTGTCCGTGCTAGTGCTTATCTCGAGTGCAGAGCTTAGTTCCAAACGTGACAGTATTAAAAACATTCCCGCTTCATAAATCGCCGAAGGCTGCAACGTCGACTCCATTCTGCTCCTCCGCCATGTAGTCCATATTTTCTTGAGCATAAAATTGTCCACTGAATCCATCTGTAAACTCTTCGCCTGGTTTTAATCAGATTTTGTTTTTGGAAACTTTGAAATTTGCATTTTTCTGAGCCATAGCAGCGTTGGGCGCATGAGCCAATGATTTCTCTCTCTCGTCCTTCCAGGAGCTGGAAATTTTTCGAAACTTTTAGATCATTCCAGCATCGCCTTTTGAAGTCAAATGTAATCAAATTTTCATTTATTGTAGAACGAAAACAAACAGCAGTTTTAATGACATTTTCCTAAATCATTAATGCCCCAGGTTGAATAAATTTAAAAAACAAAGCATGTTCTTATATGCTACCAAGAGGAAGGAATAATTATAAGATATCGTTAAATATGAAATATTTCTTCTTTCAAATGAACGCCTTAATACTCTTTGGAAGCTTCAGTTTCAAGTCAATGGCCCCTTTAGTGGGCTTCTTGTTCCATATGAATAGGGTTCTTCATCTTTCGAATAATAATAATAATAATAATAATAATAATAATAATAATAATAATAATAATAATAATAATAATAATAATAATAATAATAATAATAAAAAAGGCTTATAGGGTTTCATTGATCATTTATGTGTTGTCTGTGGCCCCACTTTTCCCCCAAATTCTGTTGTCCAGAGGTTCAACACCTGAATTGTCTTTCCACTTTCAATCACTCTCCTTTCTTCAACCTCATTTCCTTCTCAGCTTTCCTTTGTCTTGTTGATTATTATTATTATTATTATTATTATTATTATTATTATTATTATTATTATTATTATTATTATTATTATTATTATTATTATTATTATTATTATTATTATTATTCACACGTGTATATCATTATTTTTCCATGATATTTAATAGATAGATTCATCGACACCAATAAAGTTTCTTGCTGTTCAATAAAAAGTCAGAGATAGATAATAGATAGATAGAATATGTAATGAGTGTTTCACGAATGGGTGATTGTCTCTCTCTCTCTCTCTCTCTCTCTCTCTCTCTCTCTCTCTCTCTCTCTCTCTCCGGAACCATGTCCTACCTGACTGTTTCTTAGTAATGCGAAAGCTATATAGGTCAGCTTACCAAAACTAATCACCTGAAGAATCACCAGAAGGATTCTCTGAATCTCCTACAGCACTGGCCGAGGGACGGTGGCAAACGTTCAAGTATAACATTCCTTTCATTTCCCCTCTTTACATTCTACATCAATAGATGTTACATCAGTACAAATGTCTTTCCACAGACTCCCACAAACGTCTCAGAACTCTTGGCAAGTGAAGTCATCATAACTCTGCTCTATAATAATGTCATTTTTTTTATTACGCACTGTAGAGCGATCTGCATCAGGGGACATGACCCCGCCTTTCTCTCTCTCTCTCTCTCTCTCTCTCTCTCTCTCTCTCTCTCTATGGTCCTCAGTTAACATATGAATATCCCATTAATATAGTATAATGTTACCATGTTATTTTGATGTTTATTGTTGTTCATTATGATAGCCCCCTGAGAATGAGTTCATGAAATGAAATGATTGCAGGTCATTCTCATGTCCTTATTTTGTAGGGTAATCAAATGGGGCCGTATATAGCAACTGCTTATAGTCTTGATTCAGTTTTATGTATAGGAAACTAAACTGTGTAGGTCATGTGATTATAGGGAGTTAATAATGTGTTCAAAGACTACTTAATATTTCGTTTCATTTTGAGTTCATTTTCATTCCTCTAATCTTAAGAAGCGATCAGTGGGAATTTTCCTTTCATTATATCTAGAAATTGTATCAAAATAAAGAATGAAATAAGATTTCAGTTTCGTCTTCAATTCTCCAGATAGTCTAATGTGGCCACGTGGTCCCCATGCGGTCCTTTTTCCACCAAAAAATGTACAGCAATTTTGACTCTAAGCAAGTCGTTATCGCCACCTATTGGCCACCTAAGAAAATCAGCGCAAGTGGACCACTGCATCTTCGTAGATGGGCGTGAAATCTAGCTAAATTACTTTTATGAGAAGCTTTCTCTCATTATACAAGATGATAATTGTGTTGAGATAACTAAATGAAATAACAATTGATAATAAATCATTCATGAAAAGAAAAATGAGACGAGAATCATAGACGACATGAAGAAGAAGACCCAGGCAGGCACACCAACATAATCAGATTCAACACCGCATTTTGAACGGCAATATCACAGTTCTCAACATGAGACAATTAAATAAAAAGTCATTGATTTGAAATTGAGATTTCTGGACTGACTACAGACTACTTGGAATAATAAAATATCTTGAATCCACCTGCTTTAGAAGCCGTATAGATTGGCAGTTCCGACAACTCTGCAGTTACTGTTTGTAGACAGAACGATCGTGGCGTGTTTTACCCCGACCCCAAATGCATGCAGGAATCAAATCCATACCTTTAACAGTTTTCATTTTTGGGGGTGGTGGGGAGGGAATCCTACAAAAATAAACATACAAGTATCTTTATTTATATACTAAAAATCTTTTAAGATTAACAAACTAAATTGTTGGTGTTGATATATTCTTAATGTTCATCATAAACAGATCAAATAGAGATTCTTCTTCAACTCATCTGCTGAAACTGATGAATTTCTGCATCATCATTTTATGAAACCAAAATATCTGAGAACCTTCAGGCAACGTCTAAGGTAGGAAGGACCGTCTGTGGTTGCAGTGGGAATAGGAATTTGCACAGAGCGGTTGGAATGGAGCATATGATGACAGCAACACATATTGGAAGAATAATGTATCCTATTTTACTCAAATTGCACCCCAATTAAAACATTTCCAACTTGAAAGTAACTCGAACTCAACATTAACTTCCTTCTGAAAGAATTCTTTGATATTATTGACAGCAAACTTACTTTTTATTCTCCATAGTTACTGAGAATTACCGCTCATTAATTTGACATTATGTGGAGGATTAAGGCACAAATGCCTTCATTATGGGAGCGTAAGGGTACACATCACCAATGTTCTGCAACTGCGAATGCAGTGTACTGTATATTGGTCATTGGTGGGCCAATAAACTGAATTCTATCCAGGACGAAAGGAGAATCAATTAGGCAGACAAACAAATCCTGAGGCTATAGTTTTGCTTTCTGACGAATCTTGGTTTGATTGCAACATTGCCAGGTTGCAAGGTCATTAAAATATGGTGCAAAGTCTCATGTGTTTTCGCGATCAGAATGTCAATATATTGCATCTGATCCAGTTCGAAGGAAAATTTTGTTTGCCAAAAGAAAAAATTCCAAGGCCACAGCCTTGCTGTGTTGGCCAAGTACGCCTCGCTTGAAACATTCTTATTGCAAGAAAGTTGCAATATGTTGCAACTTCCTGTGCATAATGAACGTTAGTAGGACATGAATTTGTATTTTATCAACTTGGAAGGCGAAGCCGTTCTGGTCCCCCCAAAACTCTGGAGGCGATAGCTTTAGCGTTTTGATCAAATATACTGGCTTGCAACATTACAATAATGCAAGCAAGCTGGAATATACTGCAATTTGACTGCATTTTTGGCATAACAGACCGATCCCTTTGCCTTTCTTCAGTCTGAAGCAGAGGCTGGATCGTTCCCCAAAAACAGCCTCATTGTCTTGCTATTTTGTATGCTATGAGTTTGTTTGCAACCTTCCTGTATTGCAAGCAAACTGCAGTATATTGTGATTTCGAATACATATTTATCATCAGAGTCCCAATAGACTGCCTTTTATCCAGTTCAAAGCTTTAAAAGTTAGTTTGGCCTTCTAAATTTCAATAGACTGCATTTTATCCCATTTCAAAGCAAAGCTGTTTTGCTCCCAGAAAAGAATCCTGGAGCGATTTCCTAGAGCTCTGCTGACGAATATTCCCTTGCTTTCAACATTGCCGTCTTGCAAGCAGATTGCAGAATATTGTAACTTCTACAAATCGGTCATCAGAAGCCCAGTGACCAACATTTTACCCAGTTAGAAGGAAAGATTGCTTCGCTATTTTCGGTGAATTTCACATTCATTGCAACATTGCCATATTGACCCTATTATTGGCATATTGCACACGGCACCCCCGTCTGGGACATTGCAATGAGTGGGGATATTTGTTGTCCTTTATAACAGCCTTCTGCGAAAGTCATTCTGGAATAAAATGATTGCATGACCTGTTCATGACTCTCTTTTGTAATTTTATGATTCGGGCCTAGATATAGGATTTGTCCAATAGTCTTGACTTAGTTTCATATAAATGAAACTAAACTATATTGTTCCTGTGATTATAGAAAGTTATTACCATTTGTTCAAAGGTTAAATTACTCTCCAGTACGAGTTCAGTTTCGGCCTCTTAACTAAACCAACAATAATTGGGAATTTTCCACTAATTATGTTATGAAATAGTATCAAAATGATCAGTTAATGAAATCTTACTTTAATTATGTCTTCAATCCTCCGTATACTCTAAGGCGGCCACGTGGTCCCCATGCGGTCCTTTCTCCACCAAAAAATTTACAGCAATTTTGACTATAAGCAAGTCGTTATCGCCACCTATTGGCCACCGAAGAAAATCAGCGCAAGTGGACCACTGCATTTTCACAGATGGGTGAGGAAGCCAGTTAGATTATTCTTATTCCCATCTTTTTCTCATAATTTAAAATGATGATTCCACAGGGATATCTAAATTCAGTTTCAACTGGAAATGCGTATTTCATGCAAAGGAAAAATGACCCAAAATTCGACGCCAGGGAAGACGATAAAAACCAACTTGCCTACAGTCCTCCCCCAGAGCGAAAATGCCGCCGTCCGTCATAGACGACATGAAGACCCATGCAGGCAGACCAACAACATGGAATGCAACATATCGTATTTCGGACAGGAACACTGCAGCAGCAGTTCTGAGCATAGAATAATGTCATCATTGTATATCTATTACTAAACTAGGTTTCTGACCTGACTGCAGTTGACTTCGAATAAGAAACTCTCTCTCTGGAATTCATTGACTTTAAAAAGCATTTAATATGGATTGTCAGTTCCGACAACCCTCCCTCCCTCCGGTTCCTCTTTATGGAGGTCAAAGTCTCACCCAAATATCTACGGGAAACAATTCCATGATTTTTTTACTTCTATCGCCAAGAACAATATTACCCATTAATTGTGAATATTTCAGCGCTGTTCCGCGCTTTTCATATTGTTCCAAAGATCTCGGAGTTGGCTATTCTGAGGGACAAATACCCGCCTGATTTAAACCTGACGTATTTTTCACGTTTCTCGCGATATTGTAAATCTCGGGAAATGTTACTGACGCAGAATAACTTCATTCAATGCACTATCATGGAAGGTCTGTTGTACTGTATCTTAGCAGTGCCTCCAAATCTAGGAAACTCTAACCGGAATTAGATGTAAAGGAATGCCAACGTTTACATCCAGAAGCCACTGAAGAAGAAGCATCAAGAATGCCAACTTTGAATGATCTCGAACTAGCGGAACCGCATTCAATTTGTCGCATCAGGTGCTATTTATCAAACCGAAAATCCTATGAAATCCTGCAATAATAGAAAAGCATTACTCATCCTTTGATTCAGCTCGAGAACATTTAATCATTATGCTATAATGATACGCTACAGCCTCTTTTTATGTTGGTCATCCTGCATCTTCCACAGAGGCTAAGAGGCGATTCTCTGTGTTGCCAGAAGGAAGTCTAGAAGACTCTAGAGTTTGTTCAAAATATCTACTTTCTTTCGTAATTCTTCCTGTTTAAGCATCAGTTTTATAGGCATAAATATTACTTCATCACATTGACTTTGTGTATATGTTGATAATATTTATATTTTGTTTGGGTAAAAAAAATGAAATAATTTCTTTTTCAGCGACCAGAGTATGTCCACAGGGTCTCGTAGCTACTAATAGAGAGAGAGAGAGAGAGAGAGAGAGAGAGAGAGAGAGAGAGAGAGAGAGAGAGAGATCACCAAATCTCAGGGACTGTCCTGTCTCCCGGTGTCCGTAGATTCTTTGCAAGGAAGTTTGTCTCCTGCTTGAGTTCAGGGATGGTTTTATTATTATTATTATTATTATTATTATTATTATTATTATTATTATTATTATTATTATTATTATTATTATAAGAGACTAAGAACCTTCAGTAACTGGACCAAAGAAGGCATCCCAACTGTAAAGCCCAATGGGGGGGCATTGCCTCCCTCAGGAAACCCCTCAAGAAGGAGCCCCGATGAGGGAGTTTCCAGTGTGGAGGAACACCAGCTCAGACCAACTGACCCATCACAGACGATTATGACCCCTGACAGCATGTGACGTCACTCACGACCTTCCTGCCATCTGACCTCCGGCAGACTTTTCCTGAACCCTTATCTTCTTCATGTTCTGCTGACCTTCTTTGTTCTTCTTACCCCACACTAAGGGTGGACCCAGAGCTCTCCTATTCATGAAATTATTATTTATCATTCTTATTGACATATTTACTTTTTATTATCTTTGTTTTTATTGTTTCAGTTTCATATTGCTTCGAAATATCTACTTTTTTCACGAAACTTTCCCTTTATCTTATTCGTTATTTTTCTGTCTTATCACTGTCAACTCTGCTTTATTCTTTTCCCTTATTCAGTCATCTGTTACCTTCATCATCTCCTTAGGTTTAGTAATTGAATTTTCTTTCCATTTCCATCCACTTTCCTTTCAACTTCATTTCTTTATTAACTTTTCTTTCGGGCTTTGTTTGAATGAACGACCGAAAGTGTCCAACCACCAGTCTCACTGCCACCTCCCCCATTAACTGAAATGTGGGTCTCTTTCCCCGTAGAGTTTCATCGGTGTTCTCGTGTAAGACTTCTCGGTCTCTCCCGTCAAGCATTTATCGTCTCAGACAGATCACCCACGTCTTCTCGTCTGCGGGTTTAAACTCCACTTAGGGACCGCTCAAGGAACACTGATCCGTGCTGGTATAAGGCCACTGTAATCTCCAGAATAATCCATAACATTAGATACATCATTCTAATTCGGGGTTTATCTTCTGAATAATAATAATAATAATAATAATAATAATAATAATAATCATTCATACCCTCTTCTCTCTCTCTCTCTCTCTCTGAATATCAATGAAACTCCGCAGATTGCTACAGCTATTATTAATTTAATAATAATGTTCATATGTTTGATGGGTCCGTATTCAAGTTTTAGGCAATGTATTGAATTTTGTGTAAGGCAAAACTGGAAATGAATTGTTATTTTGCATCAAAATTGACTCATGAAAGCAACATTGCAATAAATTGCAGCTGGGTCCCGGCAGACTCCTCCTCCAGCTGGGTAAAATGCAGTATTTTAAGTCTAATCATTCACAGGTTTGCAAAATTGAAAATTGCTATTATTGCAGACTATGCCAAAACTAAAGGATACAGTGTTTTAAAATTTGCTTTTTTTTATGACCTCTCTTAGAGATAATTTATCTCTGTATTTCTTATTTGAAATCGGGATGCTTCCCCTGTTGGATCCCTTGGCTTTGTAGCATTCTGCTCTGCCAACTAACCCTTTCAGTCAAGGCCTCTGTAAGGTCTCTCTAAGAGCCAGAGTTGTCAATAGCAATATTTTGCTTTGTACGTTGTCTGTGAAGTTATTATTCATGCTATGACGCTCATTCTGGTGTCATTGGAAAGCGGGATGCGTGTACTATATTCTGCTATATTCAAAAGATGTCTATAAGGAAAATTTAATAATGTCAGGATGAGTTAAAATCGTCAAAAAAATAACCAGTCTCAGCATCTTAAGCCACTCCTGGGCTACTTTCCGTATGATGCACGATCAGGTTTGCAGCCTAACCAACTCCTTCATTATAAAAAATTATGCAATAAACATTTTTGTTTTAATGAAATATTTGTTGCCTAATAAACCTCTGTATACCAATTTAACTGTCTTCAAAAACAGCTCTTCTGATGCTTTCCTTTTCGTCTGAAATGATCTCGAAAAATGAGCAGCATCACAAACCCATTGCAAATATCATCTTAGACAAAAGCTGTCGACAGAATCTTGCAACTCCAAGATGGGAGGTGACTGAGCTCTCTATATCTCCCAGATGAATCATTTTGCATCGTGGCCTTTACATTATTATTATTATTATTATTATTATTATTATTATTATTATTATTATTATTATTATTATTATTATTATTATTATTATTATCAGAAGTAGTGGTAGTAGTAGTATTATGATGTGATATCACTTAAACAGAACACTAAAAAAATTGGTATATTTAGTAAGCAATACCCCACTCTATGCCTACCAAAATAAAGCTGAAATTTCTCAAACATTATAGATTAACTAATAAACATTAATAAAACTATCCTAACTCGAATTACTGACATTGCAAGCTTGAAATTATCTGCATACATCTCAGCTAGCTTTCACGAACGCAATATATTCAATGAAACGTCTGATATTCATTATCATTTATATTTATCCATTTTTTTTTAAAAAGGGCAAACCTCACACAAGACTAGACCGTTTGATAGTTCGGAAACTAGCATTATCCAATTAAAACACCGGCGCCTCGTTTTTCCCCGAGTACCGAAGGGCCTCAGGTGACTGTGACGTATGCAAAATCAGCACTCGAAACTGGATTGGACCGGATTTAATTTCAGAATCGTGGACTACAGACGCCACCTATTGATTGCCCCAAGCAAAACGGTGTTCAAGCAGAAAACTTTTGTGCTTTTGATGGCGAGGCAAGATGAAAATTGCCGAATAAGTGATTGCAATGACTGTATGCAAAAATAGAGTTTGTATTCAGTTATTTATGCCTCTTGATGCCTAGCAAAGAAATGTTTGAAGCCAAATGCATGAAAATGTACGAGGGAATTCACGAATTGGGTTCTGGTAATACATACACTGCCCGGGACTGTCAACCGGCAAAAAGATAGAATTGCCAACAAAATATGATTATTCCACATATTATTATAGTCTAAATTATGGCAAAACTAGGGGTACTTTATAGAGAGAAGGATTCATATTATTATTCTTAGCTTTATTCTCTGCAAAACCTCACATAAATGATATTTTTCTTTTGGTTCGCACTTTTAATTTTTTCAAGGGTTTGTATGGCTGGCCACAGGGCTACAGGGTGTAGCTACAGGGTATCAGCACTGGGATTCTTTTTAAGTTTTCTCCAGACTAAATGAGTCCAGAAAACCATCACTGGGTACGTTCAAATACCTCCTTCGATGATGCATTTTATAAAGGTACAAATTTCCGTACATTAACGTATTTCATCTTGAAGATAGTGGTCAGTATATGAGATTTTACATAGCTGATATCCTAAAAGAAAGATATTTGTCCTTCAAGTTTCTCATAACCTTCCACAAGGTTATAAAGACTGAATTCTCTCCTAGAACTGTAATGAAGTCAGAATATCCTCTGTATTAATATCATATAAAGAAAAAGTACAATAAAAAGGTCAGGAAATGCTTAAAATGATAGTGACACTGATATGGGTAACAGGATTACAAGTGCAAATGTACTTTTAACGTTTTTGCCGGGAGAAATTGGGTATAATTCTCATACAAATTGATGGAAATTACATCTGTTTTTTATATATATTATATTATTCGTATCCCCAGGGTTGCTTCTCGATTTCCTATCGTATCCAGGAGTTTTAAGGTTGGTCATTCTGAGTTACAAATTCCGACATATTTCAACCTCAAATTTCGAATTTCCACGAATTTTAGCAAACTTGAAACATACTTTCAACCAGAAACAATTATTTTGATTGAATATATCTCCAAATTGGCAAAATTTCGATCAAAATATAATTTAAAGGATTCACGAGGTGTGCTTCGATTAGTCCTTGGTGTGTCATTAATGCCAACTTTTTAGACTTTTAAACGAGAGAGCTTTCTTACTTTTTTCACATTATTTGATAATTTTTGGATCGAAAATGACGAAGTATTCCTTACGAGAATTGTTGACCATCTTTCGCTCCCTGATTTTCGTAAAGAATAGTTCGTCATTGGCCCTGAATTGCATGTTGAAGCCTCTATTAATGTTGGTAATCCTGCTTCCTCTCCGGACAAGGAGCAGCCATTGTTTGTTACCAGAACGAACTTCGTCCCTTCTGAAAACTTTTCACGTTCTTCAAAAGGTCCCCTAATTAAAGATCAATTTTAGAAATATATACAAATTCTTACCCTAATGGTTATCATAAATATTGATAAAGGATTTATTCGTGGTCTCGCTAAATGAATATATAATAGTTTCGTCTTCAAACAACCAAACTTCATCCAAAGATTGTCATAGCACTCAATAGATGTCTTTAGTGTTCGATCTTGAGCAAACTTTACTTAATAAAAAATATCTTATATTTGCCATTACTAACACGTAATACCTTTTATTTAGTATCACTAGCAAGCATAAATTTTTTTATAATTAATGCCTTTCGTCATATAATGATATAAATATCTTTATCTTTATAATGATTTTAGGTGATTTATAAAATTTAAAAGCGAGGCAGACGAGATTTCTATAGCTAACCATTATTATTATTATTCAGAAGATGAACCTTATTCATATGGAACTAGCCCACAAAGGCCACTGACATAAAATTAAAGCTCTCAAAGAATATTAAGGTGTTCATTCGAAAGAAGTAACAGAAGGTAAAAGGGAAATACAGAAAGCGCAGATCAGTTATTAGTAAAACTGATAAATTAACAAATAAATAAATAAATATGCATTAAACCTGATGCTAGAAAATAACACATGTTAATCACATCAGCTTGTCAGGCTTGGATTATCCTAACTTTTCACCCAACATACATCAAAGGGCATTTGGGTTAATTTGATATATATATTAAATAATTTATAATGCCCACAGAGGTTAAGTCCCTAGGCATGCCCCCACCCCCATCAGACCCCCAGCAGTCACTGGCTGACCACTGCATTGCAATGGCAGAAACTCAGATGCCTTTCATATCCAATCTTTTGCTGGATCTTCTGAAATAAAGATTTTCTAGCCAATTTCCATTTTACGATTAACAAGCTGAATATTTAAATATTTTAATCATTACTATATTGAATTTTTAAGAGGATTCCCAGTTATTTTATTTGCGTGTCTATATCCATTTATTTACCTGTTAATAACTTTTTTTACTTCCTACTGGAGGTAATAATAATCTTCATTGAAATTTCTGAAAATGGGTTTTCGATTCACCAGCCAATAAGGAACCGTCTACGAAGACGCTTTACCAAAACCCAAAGATTTCAGCCAATAAAAGGAGTCGTTAGAAACAATGTTTATGGCGTAGGCCTCTGATTGGTCAAAGCAATTACTGTCCTTATTTTGGTCACAGCGGTAAGCCTCAGTGTAGTTCTAAACGCGAAAACGGAAAGGTAGTTTTGATATACAACAGGTGCAGTAGAAATGGCAATAAGGACACCGCTAAGAACGAGGAGTTCCCAGGTAGTTTTTTCCTTATATTGGAAATCTTGAGACGTTTCTAGGTAGTTTTTTCCTGACATTATTGGGTCATATTCTTGCTTTTGTAGGAGGTGGAGGTTTGAACTACCTTTGGGAATCTGGAAAATGTTATGGAGAGGAGGATTGTGGCCACAGGATTGGGGATTTTGAACAATTTCGAAAAATACTCGTAGATTGTGAAGTCCCCCAAGGTTGGAATCTGCAGCCATTACTTGAGGCTCCTTGCAGCGTTCCTTCAATGGGCCCCCTAGCTGCTACAACCCCTTTCGTTCCTTTTACTGTACCTCCTTTCATATTCTCTTTCTTCCATATTACTTCCCTCAACCATCTCCTAACAAGAGGTTTTCCTCTTGTTACGCCTTTCAAACCTTTTCACTGTGTTTCCGTTTCAGCGCTGAATGATCTTATAGGTCCCAGTGCTTGGCCTTCGGCCGAAATTCTAGATTCAGTTCAATTCAAGGTTGGAATACCCATGGGATACTATTCAAAAGGATTTTCCAGATTTTTTTGTTTTTACCAAAAATATGAGGTGGTTAATGATGGGTATGGTTCAGGCCCCGAGACACACGCTCCCTCTCTCTCTCTCTCTCTCTCTCTCTCTCTCTCTCTCTCTCTCTCTCTCTCTCTCTCTCTCTCTCTCTCTCTCTCAGTTGAAACCTCTGAAAATTTCAAAGAGTAACATCTAAGTGTTTTTGTGAAGGTGAAGTGACGAGCCAAACTGTCAGGTGAGTGACCATATTGCTTAGCGAAATGAACAGCGGTACACAATTTCATGACTGGCTCTATTATAACTTATGTATACTTTCTGATCTCTTGCTTTTCATTCTTATGCTGAATTTCATCGCATTGCCTTCTGGTGCTGAGAAGGATTATGACCCATCTGAAATATTAACGGGTTATCAAAACCAACTACGGTAGAATTTTGTTAGCTTTGTTAGTAATGTGGCCATTTGAAAGCTACGAAGTGCTGACACTGCAAAGCCCAGTCAGACCCTTAATTAAGGGCTGTTGCTTTAAGGCATGAAAGGAAGGCCTGTTGCTTTAAGGCAATGAAAGGAACACTCTCTCTACTGAGGATGGTGATGTGCAGTTGGAAACTCAAAAGTTGAAGCGAGGACGCGACGCTTGACTGCCCCCAAACAATTCTCCTGGTACTTTATTAATTTTCTTTAATTTTTATCTGTATCTATAAATGCTTAAATTGTCAAGTGTGATATGTGCAGTTTAAAAAAATTATTATCTTTTGAGTACAATCAAATTCAAGCGAAGGGAATCAGTTGGCTAGACTTGAGATGACAGGGCCCTGAAATGTCAGTCATAGTTTAAAAATCCACCAAAAATCAGTGTTGACGTAGGCCCGCTTTTTCTCTCCTGAAGTGACACTGTGATCAACGGCTAAGAAGTGCTTGCAGAATCAACATCACGTATTTGCAACTTAATTCACCAGTTACTCTGTAATTCATGTAACAATGACCTACTGAATATTCATCACGAATTTTGAACACTCAGATTGAATTGGGGAAGTAATTAGGGTCACGGGTAAATTGCCTGCAGCTTACTGACTGGAAGGTGCCAGCTTCGAAATAATAATAATAATAATAATAATAATAATAATAATAATAATAATAATAATAATAATAATAATAATAATAATAATAATTACAGTAGACCCAACTTTAATTTCTCAGGCCATTGAAAGGTAAGGCCACTAATCCAGGCTCGGGATAGTTTTTAACTGAATAGTTTGTGGTTTTTGTGACAATGTTAAACTGTTCTTCAAACCTGGTCATCAAAAGTACAAAAGGACTCCTGTATATGGTATCAATTTTTGCACCAATTTCTCGGTGGGTAGGATCCATGGACGCTGGGTGTCAGGTGGTGGGAAATTTGCACACGCACGCGCGAGCAAGCACATGTTAAAGACAGGCTTTATTGCATTCATATATACTGCACCACCGAATTTTCTACCAGAAATGAAGGGAAAGCTTCCCAGTTGGTCTTTCACCGGCCGTTTGAGAAAAAATTCCCCGATTCCCGTTATTATAAAAGATCGTAGGCTAGGATTTATTTAGGGTGCTCTCTCTCTCTCTCTCTCTCTCTCTCTCTCTCTCTCTCTCTCTCTCTCTCTCTCTCTCTCTCTCTCTCTCTCTCTCGTAGTTCAAACTTCCGAGATTTTCAAAGGACGTTTTTCGGTTGTCAAAACGCTGTCTTGGGACAATAAACGATCTTGTGTGAATTTCAGTTTCATTTTATTCATCCATATATCATTATAAAAAATGAACCTGATTTCCATTAACGTAACAAGTCCACCTGCCAACGAAGTTCTTTGCAGCCGCAGTTACGTATAGTGACGTGACAGGTAACCGGAAGTTCTTGGTTCCGGCCCAGTCGAGACAAGGTGGACGGTTATTGACTTCAATACTGATGAACGAAGCCTTTGAAGCTTTCGGAAAAATGCTACTATTTGGTGTTATTCACCTCGTCGTCGTCGGTGCTTCTGGGTAGCAAGGGTATTTGGCTTTTATCTTTGTATTTCATTTCGTATTGGCAGAATTGGCGTCAAGTGTTCAAATAGAGAGACTGAAAGCCACTTGAACAACTGGGTATCTATCTGAGGAGGAGGAGGAGGAGGAGGAGGCATTGAGGTGTGATCCTGACCCTAAAGGCTACTCGTGGCACGCAAAGGTGACTGACTGTCACTTTGATTTCTATATTCTCCTCGGCATGGATAGGTCAGTATACTGTCTATGGTGACTAGAATATTTGTACGATGGCGTTTGCCAAACAAAAAGGCTATAGACAGTGATGGGGCTAGTTTGAAATGAACGCCCTTAGCTTAAGTTGACAGCAAATAAGTAAACTGGGGTGTTTTGTGCTTCATGACATGAACTTGCAAGCCACGTAGGCCTGCAGGGTAGGGTGCTGCTGCCTTTGCGGAATTAAGAGCCGTACAATTTTACGTCTGGCTCTAAAACTGGAGTATATAATATTCTGTGACTTGGTGCTTGTGATCTTGAGTGCAAATTTTGTCTGATTTCACTTAAGGGGGACATTCCCTAACCTCCATATAAACGGTATATTAAAACTACTAAGTGCTGACACTACAGAGACCAGTCAAGTAACCCCTAAGGCCTGTTGTGTTAAGGGATCGAGAGATATTTCTTGCAATCAATCATTACAACTTAGCATTGATGCCATAATGATCGGAGGTCACTGGAATAAATAGTCCTCCGTCTGTCTTGATGCCACAGAATCGACAGAATCTCTCCAGTTTGACTCTGGTTTCGAGTTCCCCATGGCAGCAGAGCAGCTGACGTAATTAGGGAAGCGCTCCCTTTCCTTTATCGATGTAGATTGAACCCGTGTAGATTCCCCCACTTCAGTGCGTGTGTCAACCCCTGAACTGATGTGGGATCTAGGCCCAGTGTTCGTTCCTGCTCTAGAAGTCTGTCTTCTGCTGCTCTTGGAAAACTCCAGGTTTCTTTAGACCGAAAATCCTTTACATATTATATGATGGTATGAGATGTTAGAAGCTTGTGTCCCTCCTGCCCCCACTCTCTCTCTCTCTCTCTCTCTCTCTCTCTCTCTCTCTCTCTCTCTCTCTCTCTCTCTCTCTCTCTCTCTCTCATTTCGGCGCAAAGTCACTTGGATATGTCTGCATCGCCGACACAGGAAAGAGACAACCATGTGCCCCAGAATAATGCCAGCAGCGTATTATCAGGCCATGAAGACATAATTCTTGAGTCCCTGTGTCACTGACATCAGACCTCTTCACGTTGCTCTGTTTTGTGCAGCCACAATAAAGTCAGGTGTCTTTACGATGCCCAACGCCTGCCCTCTTCAGGAGCTTCTTTCCTTCAGAAGTCTCCTGAAGTGGCTGCCTAACATCCTTGGCTCTGTTCCCTCCATCGGAGCATCTATGGCAGCCTGGCCTCTTCTGCACATGCTACGTGTCTTGTCCACCATAACCTATGGTAGGCCTATTGTAGGCTTTTCACTTGAGAGAAAAGTTACCCCAAACTGGAGGTCATTTTCATGGCGCCTCTCTTTCAGTCTTATTCAGGCTTAAGCCTAAAGGTACAAGGTGGGTTGAGAGACGAAAAGGCTTCTGTTTTGGGCGATTTAGGTGGCCTTGTGCCAGCTCTGGGTTTTATCCCTTGAGCAGTCTGATTTATCTCCTTTGAATGAGGTTCCTAAGTGCTAACACTACCTCCCTGGGTATAGGCTACTCATTATACATAACTTACATAGTAATTGATGATTCAGTTCGAATTCCAGTAAATATAGGCACATGTATACAATGAAAGGCACAAAAACAAACCACAATTGAACTCTACTGTTGAAGAGTCTTCACAGTTTCTCCAGGGGCCGTACTTACAGACACCTAACAATGGGTTGCAATAACATGGGCCACATGAGTGCGCTCTCTGGCGGTGTCATGCACATGACAATATATTTTTTTTTAGTAACATTTTTCTGCTTTTTTACCAAGTCTCTAATTTCAACAGCACAGTACTCTCAGGAGAAGCAGCGTTTGTAGAGAGAGAGAGAGAGAGCTTTTCTGTGACACTGAACGCTTGCAAGCACAGTGTTCGTCATGAGATCTGAATGCAGAATTTAGTCAAGTCATTTACAACAGGAAAACTTTCGTGGTTTGACTCGCCTTATTTCTAGGCATTTTCTAAGAGGCAGTTTAGTTCATTGGTCAAACTAACTTCCCCCTCTAGGAGAGGATAATTTACCATCTCAGTTTGATTGCCAAAAGTATTGGTGTCTGTATCGTGGCCTTTTGTCCTGGTGCCTTCCTGAGGTGCACCAACGCACTTTCCAGGTAAAACTGCCCATCTTAACCGGACTTCCTATTCAGTCAAGCACCAGATATGAAATTAAACGTCTTTTATCAGCCTCTCTGTTGAAGGTCTAATGCACTGATTCTTCACGTTTTTCACATTACGGTGTTATTACCCAGTGATGTCTACCACCAGCTGGAAAGAAGCCTCTGTTATTCAGCCAGTCAGAAAGAAGGTCGGTTCCTCCTCCTCCTCCTCATTTGTTCGAAAAGGAAGATCACGGACGGTTCTTATTGGTCCAGGGGTGTTACAGGCAGCCGGAACTTCGGGAGACTGGAAAAGGCAGCGCAGTGTTATGGCTGTGGTTCGGCCGTCAAGGAATTCTCAGCAACATTCGAAAGGTTTTTCCACATGTTTGGGACGCGCGCTCTTGTGAAAGAGGTACGTTTTGTTGTGGTTTGGAAAATGATGAGTGATTTATAGGATAATATTTTTCGAAAGAGGGCGATCACAGTGTCTAGGCAGTAGGATGAAAACCCTGGGCTTAAATTGATATCTGTACAGAACTTTCATAGGTCCTCGTTTAGTCCAACAAGTAGTGCTTGCTAAGAGAGAGCAGTTGATGGCGTGGCTGGTGTGATTCCCCCGACTATGTTCGATAATGAACAAAATAGACTTGTGTTCCCGACAGTCGGGTCTCAGGTGATGCAAACTAATGTTGCTTTCTCGACTGTCGTTGAAAAAGAGATTAAAACGTCCACTATGGACTGAAGGCAGGATAAATGATCTTGTTTGAAGTGTTTAAAGGTTTTCTGTTGTTATATTTGACAAATTGAAGTCACTTAATCTCACTTATAATGGTTCTCCTAGAAAACCCGTGATAGATGGGGGCAGCGTCTTGTAAAATCGATCTTCCAGGTATATATACAGTATATATATATATATATATATATATATATATATATATATATATATATATATATATATATATATATATATATATATATATATATATATATATATATATATATATATATATATATATATATATATATATATATATATCATCATTTCTCTGGAGGGAAGAATATAGACTATTCTTTAAGTTTTTCATGCGGGGTATTCTTAGTATTCTTGACAGCTGACGAGAAAACACATTCTTGTTTTGATAGCACCGCCATTTGATGTACAGTCGCGGCTGTTAAATTACTTGATAAAAATGAATAAGTGGAACTTGGTACAGTACATACCAAATCCACGAAACAGCTACCGGACATATTCCCTAGTTAAAAGTTCATGCTAAAGCATCCGTATTGATTTACGAGCAAGTATCACAAAAAATAATGTTTGCGTATGGATCCAGTACAACCTCCCAACCCCTCCCCCCCCCCCGAGTTTTGTACATGCCTTCTCCTCCATTCTGCAGCTTTGAGGCTCCACAATATCATTGAAGTCCTACAGATACTGAAGTTACTGGCTGAATACTCCGTGAAACCAAAACCAATATTAAACTTCTGGTAGAGAGTCCTAGCGCTCAACATTTGTACAGAATATATATTATATGAAAATTTTCGTCCATAAATGTTTGTTTACATTTACTGAAACGCCTAGCGACCAGGGGTTGACATTCAAAGTAAATCTTATTAGTGTCAAAATCATCATACGGATTGGTGTCAAAATCATCATTCAACTGGCATCAAAATTACCATTCAATTGGCATCAAAATCATCATTCGAATTGGCGTCAAAATTTTCATGCAGTTAGCATCAAAATTATCATTTAGTTGGTGTCTTCAATGGACCCCGTCAGACATATTAAGACCCAATTGGATTCCACTGAGGTTTTGCACAAATATTGTAATTTGTCATTGGCTGTCCATCTTCTGAGATGATTATAGAAAGAGAGGAGACATTTAGTTTGCATCTGACTGGGCCTTATGGGGTCTAATGGGGTCCCAGGTTGTCAAGAAGGGACTTCAGTTCTTCATAGTGTTTAATAAAACATTTTAAGGGAAATTTGGGGTACAAAGAAATAAATGTATCTTGACCACATTTTCATGTTTCACATGAGATTCCTTATCCAACTCTCTCTCTCTCTCTCTCTCTCTCTCTCTCTCTCTCTCTCTCTCTCTCTCTCTCTCTCTCTCTCTCTCTCTCAGGTTTTGGGCACTCTGTTTGCAATACAATTCAAGTTTCCTAACTTAGCTTGTTCATATTCCTGTTAATCGTTACCCTTCCCTCAGTCTGTATCGTCCACAGACCAGTCCAGACGTTTGTGCCTCTACAGTTGGCAAATTCTTTTCACTGAACCTTTAGCTATCGTTCATAACAGAGGATATCAACCAGACCAGACAGACAGTCTGTTAAGATAGAGAGCTTCATCAGATTTCACGGGACGGTTAATTTTTCCATTAATGCTCTCATTTGTGTGATGACTTGTCGTGGCTGATAGCTTCGACTAAGCTATCACACGGGGGAGGCTGTTGTCATGTCTACGAGCGCAGTGTTTTTGTGGTTCTGTCACTGTACTAAACGTTGATCACACTGACTGGCTTCTAAGGCACATGTCAGGAGTTCAAGTATATTTTGAAGACAATTACTTTGATGAACGTGTTCAGATCAACTCCTGCTTTTTATGTTGGCATCAGTTGCCAATTCATTCATAATGATCATCTGTTATCCGGTTATTGAAGTCTGTGATGTTGAAGACAGACAACTGCAGGCTGTTGTCGTTGGCCGGTGCTCTGTTGTGGCTGAGTGATGATGATGATGATGATGATGATGTCAGTTGAAATACTGACGTCAGGTGTTCCTTTAGTCACAAGTTTGGCCAAATATGAGCAATTTGCCTCTTGTGAAACTGTTATATCATCGCTTTACTAATTGTATGTAACGTGTTTTGTATAAAATGGTAGACCCAACAAAGTCATTTTTAATTTCCCCTTTAACTGGTTATCGTGTCCGCCTTCCCGTCGCCTTTGGTGAAGTGGTGACCTTCCTTCCTTCCTTCCTTCCTTCCTTCCTTCCTTCCTTCCTTCCTTCCTTCCTTCCTTCCTTCCTTCCTTCCTTCCTTCCTGACTCTGGTCTGAAGAATCGTCCACATTCTCGTTCCAGCTTTGATCAAGTTGACAGAGGAAACTTTTGGGTCGATCATTGTTGTGCAAGAGTAGGGCGTTTTAGCCCAGTTTCTGCTATTCATTAACGCCTGTATTCTGTGTAGTGTGGGCGTGGGTGTTTGTGTGTGTGTGTTTGTCTGTTCCTACTGAGCGTGGGTGTGTGTAGCCTCAGTGTTCTATTCCCTGGGTCTTTGGGTCGATTTATTTCCATCCTCCTTCCACTGTTCTGTCTCTCGTTTCCCGGTGACAGCAGGAAGAGCCTTCGTGGTCCTTTCTTTAGATTTGGGCGTGACCCTGTCACTGATTGTTCCAGAGGGTGGGTGGGGGTACAGGAGACCTTTGAGGGTCACTTCTGCAGTAGTCACTCAACGCATCATATTTGAAATCTGATTATGTAGGTCTACTGTCATATGTGAATCGTCCAGATGCTGGATTGGGGATTTTCGGATGGTGGCTGGTTTGGATTAAACTGGCCTCGTATCTCCACGGGCTCTTGCCTAATACCTGCCTTCGGAAATGTGGGACCTCAGGTTTTATGCTGCGTGATTTTATTTGTCTGTGATGGGAAAGAGATTTGGCTGGCTTGCGAGAGAGCTAGAGAGAGAGAGAGAGAGAGAGAGAGAGAGAGAGAGAGAGAGAGAGAGAGAGAGAGAGAGAGAGAGGCGTGCTTGTATAGACAGATAGGAGCTCCATTTAATTCGCGTTTCTTTACGGCGTCAGTAACCTGGATGCTGCGACACCAGTTTGCCTTCTGTGGATGACATAGTGGGACTTCTCATTGTGCATTTGGCCGATATGCTAAGACGACGCGCGCACACACACACACACATATATATATATATATATATATATATATATATATATATATATATATATATATATATATATATATATATATATATATATATATATATATATATATATATAAAATTATCAATGTGAGCTGTATACGTCTGGCAGCGGCGGCTGCTGCCATCCCGCCACTTTGGCAGATGAAGTAGCTGAGAGAGAGAGAGAGAGAGAGAGAGAGAGGACAGGTAACAGTAATTGGTTCCCAGAATCGCGTCAAAGGGATTTCTTGACCAATCGAGGTCCTTTTGAGTCCTGTGGGAGGATTGATGATGTGGGCGGAGTCATGCTCCCTTCCGGTTAGGCCAGTCCCTGCTGAGAGAGAGAGAGAGAAGACATCCAAGTCAAGTTGCCACACGGGCGACCGTCGCCTCTTGCAGCGCTCAGTAATCGTAAGGAATTGTTAACTGGAAGTCCTAGGGCCATATTTATGTATATTGGACTTGTCCTGCTGATTAAATGGGTTTACACAAGACAGGAACCTCATCATAGGAGGCCCCAGCGCTTGGCCTTTGGCCTCAGTTCTACATATTCCATTCCAAAAAGTCGAGTTAGTGACACAGGTGTTATTTTAGCCCAAGCAAAGCATAAAGGTGGTGGAATTTGCCGTAAAGATGGTTGGCAAATACATAAGACATTATATAAGCGAATCCCACAGGAAAAAGATTCGCTTATACACTGAAGTCACGTGCATCTACTGTGATTTTTTAAGCACAAGAGTTTATTTTGAGCGTCCTAGAACGCAGGTATTTCCAACAAAGTGAGTGGACATGTTCTGCTCAGGTTATATACATGTGCTAAAACCAAATGAAGGTGATGTATACTTGAAGAGGTTATTTATTCGAGGCTTCATAAAGTCATGTTCCTTCCTGCATTTCGCGTGTTAAGAGAAACGAGGTCAGATTCTTCCGAGGAGGAGAGTTGTTCAGTCAGGCTGAAGTCTTGAAACTCGAAGTGTTCTCCAGTTTAACTCTTTTGACTAATGATAAAAAAAATTTTTTTTTGTCATTAAAGTGAGAGAAATGGAGATTGAAATAGAATTGGTAATGTTAATGTTACTGATTTTGTATCACCCATTAAGTCAAAAGTGACGTTTATGGTTGATCAGAGGCTGTCCAGCGTCCGTTCACGGGACCAGCTTCCATTTCTGTATTGCTGACAAATAAACATCTGCCTGATGACAATGAACTCTTCTACTCGTCTTTGGAGTCCAGATTCTGGGCATATAAAGTTTAGCATCAAAAGAGAAAGGGTTTGTGGTGGGGGCGGGGGGGGGGGCGGGGCTGTCTCTGACTGCCAAGCAGAGGAAAGACCTTCAGGAAAAGCTCATGATTAATGAGAGTGTTTGATCACTGAATGCAAAATGTACACATTTTCACTTCATTGTATTAAGTAGTTGAAATTAATGCTGCATGCCAAATCCTAACGCTCTGGATTTGAAGAGTGTCTCATAAAAGCATTTAAGAAGGAAATGGCACACTGCTCACCATTCTTGTAGAAAGGTCAGGAAGCATTTAATATCAGAAACTGGTAACAGAATAATCCATTAGTTGCATTAGTCATTACTGACTGATTTTCACATTACACGACGTCAGTCAGTCATGTGTTATGAAGAGAGAGAGAGAGAGAGAGAGATTTAAAGGTTGTTATTGCACCAAAGCTATATCACTTAAGGAAGGAGCTGGTACAATTCCTGTGCAGTTTCAGGCACATCTATAATGATTTACCAAACATTTTTTCATAACGAGTAATTAATGGGGATTAATTTTGTTTGCAGATACGGCTTCGCTTCAAGACCCACGGAGATCGTTTAAGCTCAAGTCGTTCCAACACACCCATGAAGACACTTCGATGCAACTCCCAGGGTCTTTCGACAAACCGCTGAAGGCAAAATTAAGTCACTGCGTGAAACAGGTAAAACGCGCTATTGTGACGTGGCCGAGATCACCGCGGTAACAAAGCTCTGCTCTTTCTGCCAGAAGGCTGATTTCGTACAGGGCATTCAGTAAACGGGTAGTCCTCATCCCTTGACAGAGGACTAAGAAATGTTCCTCAAGAACGCGAGATTTGCTACGCGGTCTGGTGTTGCAAAGGCGTCGTTCTGAAGTCATCCATGAGTGCAGGGGAACAGCGGCGAAACGTTCATCTCTGGGCTAAACACAGTCGTCAGTCAACATGTTGAGGAACTTGTTGGGGAAAGTGTGTTATCTGGCCCCGGTTTTATTTTTATTGTTATAAATTAGTATCGCGATGCAAAACAAATTCGGCCTGGGAAATGTTGTTCTGTGAACTGAACGCGATAAGTTAAAATTTCTTCATTATATTAGAAAATCACGGAATGACTTTGTATAAAACAGGGAATGAATAAGTTAAGTTTTTCATTGTGTAAAACCTACTAGAAACCTGACTAATGTCAACTTCGATCCAGTTGTATGAGATGAATAGATGAGTGCCGTGAATAAATGTTAGGCAAATGCGACACTTGAATAATGTAAAGAAAACTCCATGGATAGGCAGCCTCATTTCTGAAAATGACGACCTCAAAATTGTAAAGGAAATGACAGCCAAAGATGACAAATATAAAAACTGTATCATCAAATGCACACCACAGATATGAAAGGCCATCTATGATAAAGGTAACAAATTGTGTACACTGTATAGCCGTTGCAAAGTATACGACTGTTACTTACATGCCCTATCAGTCAATGCTATAAATGTCAGGACTTTGGTCACAGCGCAGCAAAATGTAGGAATGACCAAGCTTGCCCTCGATGCGGTGACAATCGCAAATCAAGTGAATGTGCTATATAGCAGCATCTTCAAGTGTAACAATTGTGTAAAGAAAGGTCACAGCGATACTAAACATAAAACATATGATGACAGTAAGCGCACAGTATATAAAGAATGTGTCAAAGGTAAAAAATATGAATCACGGCTTTTAACTAATAATCTTCCGTGCAACTTGATACAAGAAGAAAGCAAATTTAAAAGAGAACTAAAGACTCTCCTATCCTGCAGGAAGGAGCTACGATACTGACGAGAGAACACTGAAAGACAATTGGAAGATGTATATAAGAAGCACCTTATTTTGAAAACGCACAGTACAAGGCCTCCTCCTTCCTTCCTTCCTTCCTTCCGCCTATTCCATCTGAAACGTCCGGTACACTTGAGAGTTGTGGAAATAGGCTCCTATACGAAAACATGAAATCCCCCTGGATTCTGCAGGTGAAAGAATATAATATGAAAGAATTGAACATAAACTTAAGTAAAATTGAATCTCTTGAAGATAAGCAGCTAAAAGAACTAATAAATAACCTGGACAAAAAAGGGTGTCAGAGAGAAATTTATGGCAAGACAACATGAAGAATCTACAGAAAATCTAAAGAAAACACAAGAGAAGAAATCTGGTCTGATAACACTGAAAGAACACTGCTGACCAGTAGGGCTATAGACGAAGCACACTGCAATCAGAAGATAGGAATAGGCTAAAAGGGGAAGAAGATACAGAATGTCTGTGCTGCTGTGAGGAAAAAGAAGATGAAAACTTCGAAGACCATTTCTTACTCTAGTGTCCACCATATACTGTATATAATGAGATTAGTTACATATAGAGTTTTGTGCAGCAGCCATGTCCTTCCATTGACAGATCTGCTGAAGGGAATTGAAAACAGGAAAGAATTGATAATAAAAGAAATATGGCTTCACAGAAACAAAAAACTTGAACGAACACAAACAAAGAGGAGGAATAAAAGAGGAGGAGGAGGAGCCGTTTCAAAGGCAAATCCCACCTAATACTACTACTCTGACTCTGAACCGGCGTTCGTAAGGTGAGAATCTTATTTTCCTTTATTAATATTATCATAATTATTATTATTCTTGTTTAATTGCACGTCAGTCATATTTCGTCGATGATTTTGTAACAACAATGATCTTAGTGATTGGAATGATATAAGGCCATTTATATCATCCAGTGAGTAAGATTATTCAAGAGGACCTCCATCGCTCACGGCAGCCTTCGCCTTTAGATGTCGATATATTACGTATATTTTAAAGCCTTATTTAACCTTTGATGGATAAAATGACCTTGAATTAACCGTTATTTAGCATATTGGGTTAAAATAAGGCTTAAATAATGGTTAAATAAGGCCGAAAACAGTACGATTCGTGGCCGGCCCTTTACGGCATTCCTCCATGTTTGTCTATGTGTATATATATATATATATATATATATATATATGTGTATTTTAAAGCCTCAGTTTGCCTTTTATGACTTAAATTGCCTTATATTAACCATTATTTGACCTGTTTGGTTAAGTTTGGTTAAGTTTAACAGTTAGAATAATGTTAATACAGCCAAACGGTTAGGCTATAGCACAAGGCTATAGGTCGTCAGGCTAAGTAGCCTAACCGACCCTAGAGTAAGGCTGACCCTCTTTAAATGGCTTCAGATAACATAATTACCTCTTATTGGACCCCAGTACTCACAAATGGTAGATTGGTGCGCTATCGCCGGGCCGTGGCGTTCCCTGACTGGTATAGGCTAACCTAGGGTAGGCGAGGTTAGGGAGCCGCTGTAGATGGGGTAGGGGTCATGTAAGGGGCAGGCCAGGTCAGATGACTTGACCCCCCTCTAAAAGGCTATTGGGGGTTACAGCCTACTTTGGGGGTGTGCAAGGATAGTGGGAGGGAAAGCCCCCATCGGCCAGGTAAAGGCACGGCATCATAGGTTAGGTTAGAGGTAAAACAGGTTAGGTACTTTTCCAAACCACGTGATCCCTTTCTTTATATTGCTGGAGTCAAGACTTATGCTAATTTTACAGGTCAGTGCGGTGAGAGACCCCCCCCCTCCCCTTGATAGGTCGCTGCATGACATCCTAGGTTGTGCTAAGCCAGGTGCGGTTAGGTCATATCCCATCTGGAATTCCTGCTACAGTTTAGGGGCAATCTGGGCCATAGTTTGTGAGATGAAAGCGCAGGCTAGGCTACTAATTCCCACCAATTGCCGACCGAGATATTTACCGTCTTTTGTCAATTGTTTTTTGTTATTATTTTACTTGGAACTGTCATTTTGATACCAGAGTTTTTATGTTGCGATCTTAGTCTCCTCAACATTATTAATACCGAACTCGTTCTCAAATCTATCACAAACTTACCGTTACCAATATATTTAGTCCTGCTGTCTATTGTTCAAATTTCGCCATTCATTCCAATGGGGCTGGTGCTGGACACGGCACTCTTATTGGTGTTGGTATTAAAGTAAAACTTTACCTTTTTTATATTTGTCTTATTTTAAATTTATGATATTTACCATCTTTTTTTATGTTAATATGTCTATTTTTTATGTTCATGATATTAACCATCTTTCGTTCGTGTTTTGACGTTCTCCACGAGGGTCTGGTGTTGAAAACGGCTCCCATTTTGGGCATAAACGGGTAGTTACTGAATTTCCAGGCCACAGTAGGCTAGTAGCCTGCAAATTTTACCTCATATTGGATCCCCAGACCTCATGATCGACCAGTAAATGCCGTACCACTGAGCTATGTTGTTCCCTGACCAAAGTAGGGAGTCTATGTAGACAGTAAACTCCCTTGGGCTGGCCTAGGTAGTACCCTTTTCAGATACATCAGGACCTAATTTGACCTAACGTAGGATGTGATACCCTGACTTGTGATAAATACCCTAATGTTCCTTCTCTGTGGGGGGGGGTAAGGGCCTAAGGTAGACGTTGGTCAGTTTTAAGTGTCTGAGCCATTTTTGTATCTTGGGCAATCAGTGAATGTTTCAGTGTGAGGACACTGGAGGTCTGGTAAGGTTTCTGATGTGGATTATGGAATAATGAGGCATTTTTTTATTCCTTTTAATGAATATTTTCCTACTAAAGATTACAATTAGGTGTTTTTAATGAATTTTAGTGAAATAATGATGTTTTTGCTTTCGTAAACGGTTGTATTATATGAACATCCTAAATTGTTACAATTTTTTTGAGATATTGGAGAAGGAGCCATCTTTGCAACGATTACATATCTAAGCTACAGGCGTATGGGAAGATGACTACTAATAAGATAGTGTCAGCTGTATGCTAATGGATGCATTTGGTTTTCAGGTCCAGATGGCGAGAGAGAGAAAAAGAGAGAGAGTGGTCCTGGAGAGTCCCTGGTATATTGGGAACGATGTCTGGTCCTTGTTATACCCACAGTACACCAGGACATCCTCAGTGCAATGGAAAAGCAAGCGCTGAGGAAGCAGACGGAATGGAGACGCAGGATGTCAAATTGATGACGTTTGGACTGACAACTGTGATGATTGTGACAGAAAGATTGTAGCAGGTAATTCCCAATTCGATGATGGTCTGAGACCCTGTCGAAGAGTCTTTTCATTTGTATGTTCGTCTGACGATAATGCAGAAAGGTGGCGTTTGTTTGTCTGACAATACAAATTGCAGTCCATATTTTACTAGTCAAAAATATCTTTTCTTTAATTTTTTTTGTTACACTGCAATACAAATTGGAATCCCTATTTTACCCCTGTCTTTGGGGTTTGTGCCATCAGTGCACCTTACACAGTGCACTGTAGGCATTTGCAGCGTCCCTTTGGCCCCTAGTTGCTGCACCCACTTTTTAGCCATTTACTTGACCTCCACTCCCACTTCCTTTCTCCCCTCTTCCTGTACAATCAGTCCAACTCCCTCTTTTTGGTGTAAGAGGCCCTGAATGGTCAAAAGTACCCCAATGTTTGGCATTATATCCAAATTTTTATATGTCAAATCTAAAGTCATTACTTATAAAAGCAATTGAAATATGGATTTGACGATTTGACTAATGTGTTTTGATTGCTACGAAGAATGGCAGGTCAGTCAAACAGTGGGATGCCTCGATGTTCTTTGCTGCCTCGACCCCAGACAGTTTTACCAAAGCTAATCTTGTTTTTCAGCCTATTCTGTCATTTCAGTGAACGAAGTCCATAGACCACTTGAAATTTTGAGTTCTCAAAGAATTTAATCTTGACAACATGCCCATGTAGCTTCTCTAGGGTTTAATGGCTGAAATTCCTGCAGTACCCTCTTCGTAAATGCTGGCGTTTACCTTCATCCTAGAAAAACCTGCACATCTTGCTTCCAAGAAGAGTAACGCTTGGTCCCTTCTAATCATCTTCTCATTTCTCTAACTTATTTTGAGTCTGAAACTAGAAAGTTTTCGTCTTCGAAGATACTGGAGCCTTGCAACTTAGTACAGGCAGTCCCCGGTTTACAATGGGGGTTCCGTTTTTACGCCGCGTCGTAAACCGAAAATCTTCGTAAACCGAAAAATCGTCGAAAATCGTCAAAAATCCTAAGAAAACCTTACTTTTAATGCTTTGGGTGCATTGAAAACGATGTAAACTGCATTTTTATTGAGTTTTTCATCAAAAAACCTTCAAATTATGATTATTCTGCCGTTTTGGAGCCATATTTCTTCCCTCGGATTGGCGTACGACGCGTCGTAACCTTGGAACATGCGGCGTAAACCGGGAAATAATTTCTGATGAATATATTTGAAAAGCGTCGTAACCTCGGAACGTCGTAAGCCGGACCCGTCGTAAACCGGGGACTGCCTGTATGGAATCTTCCCTTTGTCATCAGTCTAGTCTTTAAACTGTTGCTGCTTTCTAGATTCTGTTATAGAATTAGCTGCAGAAGTTCTTTCCCAATCTTAACTGATTTGACAAAGGTGTTAGGGCATTTGTGAAATGCTTTTGGCTTCAAATTGGGTGGATTGGGGACAGATGTATCATGAGATTCGCATAGTTTTTGAAGTCAGAAGTGATATCAAGGTTCGGAGCACATTAGGTTCCATGGATTGCTTTCCAGTTTTGATTGTTGAGACCAGCATTCATATCTGCATTGATTATAGATTTTATATCAATGCTTACTGATAATGAACTCTTGTAATCTTTGAAGTCAAAAGTGACGGTCAGGCTTTTAAGCAATTTCAGCCGATTATACTTAACGTTAGTTTCCTTTAATTAACTTATCCAGTCACAGAACCTGTTATAAGAGAAGCAAGTCTATTTTTTTTAATCTAGGCTTCCGGTGCCATAGATGTACAAGATACTAGTTTGACAAACGTTTTCCTGTAGCATCATAAATCCTAGATGTAAACTTATCAATTATTGGAAGTCACGGCTCCAGCACGAGTAACTGACTGGAAACGATCACAGGGTGAAAGGATTGGAAAGCTTGGTTTGCTCTTAGTGCCGACTTTGACTGCATTAGAAAATTTTTGAAAGACGAGATGATGATGACTATTTTTTAGCGAACAGTTTTCGAGAGTCGAGAGCTGTTCTTCAAGAAAATAGCTTTAAAGAAAGTGTCTTTTCACCAAAATAAGTTGATTGTAAATTAGCCTATTTTGATTGCCTGCATTTTTGTGGGACCTCTTCTAAATCAGATTTGGGAACTGCACGCTGGAACGGGTTCCTTCTTTTCAGACGTCCTCAGAATTTAGACGATTGTACGTTGTCTTAACCTGGTTATCAGTTGGATAGATCTTTGTAAATCCACAGATAATGATCACAGCCGGGCTGACTTGCTTGGTGCGTCATGAACAAGTTTCTGTATGCACAGGCATTCAACAGCGACTGATCTCTTGGGAAATTAACATAGAGTCACAAACTCGTTTTAGTTTCCATTGCAGTGAGAAATCCTCTGAAATAGGCCTGGAATGGGTGCGCGCTTGCATTGTCTGAGTTTTAACCGGAAAAATGCATTGGTATAGGCTACGAGTTTTGATGTATGTGTCAGTTAGAGGTTTTCACCAGTAGCTGGAGAAACTGAATCACCTAAATTATATGTGGCCTTTTGGGAACTTCCTAGGTAGTGACCCCCAAGGGTTTTCGGGGGTCATTATCTAGGACTGATATTTCTTGGGGGTCATTATCTTTATGATATTTACAGTCCTTTGCTTATGTTTTTACGGTCATCCCCAACGGTGTAAGGTGGATGTATACCGGGTTAAAACCCTTTTTGGGGGAGGCGCTATCTAGGAAAGATCTTGCGTTGTTCTTGCATTTCTTAAACAGTCTGCGTCTGTGAAATTTAGACTAGCAATGAGGGAAAAACTATCTGTTGAAACTGTTTGTTTTCCTCACTGTACTGACAGCCAAGGTACAGCAAAACCTTAAGAAAAGTCAATGATTTGTTGAGCGTATGTCATATTATTATCGTGTGGACGTTCCTTGAATGTGAAATGTTCTACGCTACTACAGTGTATCCCGTCATCACATGAAGTAAACCATGATAAATCCTGACATATTAGGTATGAACAGAGATTTTAGAAATGATGATGGAAATGACACAGGCTACCCTTTATTCGAATTTGTCAGTTCGTTCAGGTTCTGGAACTAAATAAGTTCAAGATCATTCTTCATATCAGTAATAATTATTGTCCAGTGTCATGGTGGAACATTGAGAGCCAATAATGAGGTCATTCTTGAGAAGAGCTTAGTTCCTATAATATAGCAAACTGCAGTGGTGTATTCTGCCTTGAATATTATTTGTATCCAGGTGTTTCCTGTAATAAGTATATAACACAGAAAATTTTTGTTACAGATGATGAGTCGCTTCAAGTTCTTCAGCCATCTCGGTCCAAGTTTCAGTACACTCATGAAGACAGTTCAGATACAGCTCAAGGCCTTTCAACAGTTCGGTCAAGTAAAACAGAAAAAAAAGTACTTCCTTGATATTATGCCACGTGTAACAAAGCACTTCTCTTTATTTCCAGAACCATCAATTCATCTAAAGCCTTTGATAAAGTAGACCCTGTCCTTTGATAGAGAAAGAGCTGAGAAATGCCCCTCAGTAAAGCAGAATTGGCTATATGGTCTATTACTGCAAACTTTTTTTGAAATGATGAGTCTTAGGGAGACATTCAGCTCTGGAATAGTCAATTCGTATTGCGAAATCGGTACTGTATCAATTATAGCCCCAGAAGTTTTGATTTGACAAATCAACACGGTACAGGTTAAGCTATTATTATATTAGAATCCCCAAATCATTATGATCAACGAAAATAATAGCAAAATCAAAAAGTAATGAAACAGGGAATTAATAAGTAGGAATTGATTTTTCGTCTGGTATGTAAAGCGTACTTGATACCTGAATGATGTCAAGTCAGATTTAGTTGGGGATAAATTTGTGGGTAGGTGCTGGATGAGTGTTTATAAATATAATGCAAATGTGATTTTGATAGAAGAAAATCTTAAAAATTTAAAGAAATCCGTTTTAGTCCCAAAATTGTCTGTGTGGAAACGAACTGGGCTGTATCAAATGGACTTCATGGATGTACTGAAATGACTTGGAGGAGTTGGAGGAACCAGGAACCTCTGGAGTAACTGGGAAAACTGATGTTAAGGTGGAGAGCAAAGCAGCCTTCAGTAGAAGGCAGGAGTCAGTCACTGTACCAGGTAAGAGTATTCATATGGAACAAACCCACCAAAGGGGCCATTGACTTGAAGTTCTTTTAAGCTTCCAAAGAATATTAAGGTGTTCATTAGAAAGAAATAAGAGGAGGTACAGTAAAGGGAAATACGGGAAGATGAGCCTTCACATTCTTGAACATTATAAGGTCTATGTTATGTTGATGCTATACAAAGGACCCGCATAGTACTGTAATGTAATATACAATCATTATTTCAGTCTTTATGCCATAATGTACTTTTATTGATATGTTTTAATCATTCATGTAATGAATACAGTATTACATACAGGTAGGCATTGAGAAAATCACCTTGCTACTGGTAGTTCCCTGTAGGGGTTTCTGTTGCACCTGTAAAAGGTTCCAAGAATTCCTTTGGGTCAGCTGCTGCTGCTGCTCATTGGTGCCTTCCGCTCTCCCACCTTACTGGCTAGTGGCTCCCTCCTGGTTACAGTCTTTACACATCTGTCAGTAAAGTTCAATTATGTATTAATGAAACTGCTTCTTGAATTAATCCATCCTGCTTTGCACATGTCATACACTGTATAGTCAGCATACTTGACCCTTCCACCATATCTGCATTTAGGGTTGCAATCCTAAAACATGAAGGATTGAGATGCACTTTTCTTTTATCATTTGTCAAGATAATTAACTTCCAGATACTACACTAGGTCTAATCCCTCTGCTGTGATTCAAGTTAGGTTTAACTAAAATCAGACTAACGACTAATTTCTTGTTTCTCAGGTTCTCTGGGCTTTGCGAACAACTGATCTCGTCAGAGCCATGACAAGGCATCTTCAGGATCCGATTTTCCTACAACAACAATGTCAAGAGGCCACTTACTCCCTATTGGTAAGGAATGTGCACATCCCTTTTTTGACCTGATCAAAGATTAGGAAGCATATGGTTCAGTACAGTAATGGATTCCCATGTCTCATCAGAATAAAATCCCGTAGGGTGGGAGTGCCATCATTGCACCTCATGCGGTGCACTGTAGGCATTGCTTCATGGTTTTTGCAGCGTCCCTTCAGCCCCTAGCCGCAACTCCTTTCGCTCCTTTTACTGTACCTCCTCTCATATTCTCTTTCTTCCATCTTACTTTCCTCAACCCTCTCCTAACAATTGATTCAGAGTGCTTCAACTGCTTTGAGGTTTTCCTCCTGTTACTTAACCTTTCAGACCTTTTCACTGTCAATTTCCGTTTCAGCCCTAAATGACCTCATAGGTCCCAATGCTTGGCCTTTGGCCTAAATTCTGTATTCAATTCAATTCATCATAATAAACACATACGTTGCAAGAATCCTTGAAGCTTTTTGGCAGAGCTGAAGAAATAGTGTGTCATTTTAGTGTCCAATATTTCAGCCAAATGTTGGTTTTCTCAAAGGATGTCCTGATGAAAAAAAACAGTCAAATATTGGATTAATCTAAAGTGGTATTGTTCTCATGATTTATGGGTCTAGTTATTCACAGGAGGGGAATTATTGCAATAAAATTATTAGTTTGGAACTTACAAGGTGCATGTCAGCCATGTGCAGTTCGTAAGAATCTGACTTGTTTCCAAGCATTCTCAAGTAACCCACAGACATTCAAAGTCACAAGTATTTGCCTAACAGCTGCACTACAATAATTGTGTTATGAATTAAACCTTTTGATAAGTGTGACGTCATCTGACTTCATGTTTGACAATGCTATACTCAAAAGGCCTCCTGCATAGCAAGAATGCTGTGTTTTAAGAGAGTTGGTTTTCATGGGGTCTGTAATATTGAGCTTAGCCCTTACAAATGGATTCCAAGGCAACCCAGGCTTCCTTTTCTACCATATAATAAACGTTGATTAGCAGTCTGCCATTAAGTATACTGACTTTACAATATACATTTATATACAGGTTGTACTGGGATTTTTCTCATGTTGATATTTGTCACTTACATTTCATATTAAGCTGCTTAAAGTCAGGAGGTACATGGGAGAACTATATCTTGATCAACTCATTCAAGGAAGGTTTAGGTTATACCAGTTCCTATTTGAGTAAGTTTTGCCTTCTATATAGAGATTTTCATTTGCAGATTTGTTGCTGAGTGGAAATCCGTTTAGTCTGAAGGTGTTTAAGTTAGGCAGAAGACTGTTTACAGTGCATGGAATTTTTACAAAAGACTGCAGGCTTCAAACAATAATGGGGAAAAGGCAACACTATACTAAGTAAGTAGAGGTTCAACCACGAACCTGGTATTTCACTGTTAGCCACAAGACAATTCTTGCTGCCTCACATATGGGCCACACCTCTGATGTTTCTCTACAACATGAGATTAGAGTGAAGCTTTGCAGGTTTTCTTCCTGTTGTGTGGAGGCCCATTCCCTGCCTCTGGGTTTATAAGATAGTAGGTGAGAACACTGGAAATCTTATCCATCCATTTATGCATAGCGTTGATTGGATGATGAATCACATGGCTACCTTGCAGTCGACCATCCTTCTCCAGTCGTGTAGTTGTCGAGCTTGTGGTGACACCCCTTGAGTTCACCACTCCACAAGGATGGGTACATGGCATATCTGTGCTGGGGGTACATCCAACACATTGGCCAAGCCACTATTGAGACTCATTCATAGAAAGACACACACGCAGTGCCAAAGATCTACAATGCCTTTCCCTTAGAGTACTCATCCCTAACCACTCCACCCCACAGCAATCAAGTAAAACAAACCCCAAGAACAGCTGGGTTTTGGCATTTTGGGTGTGGCCCCTCTGCAGCAGTAAGGCAGTGTGCTCACCTTCACTTGCTGGTGAAATCAAGCAAGTGGTTAGAATGTGCCCAGCAGAGATCCTAAGCTTCATCGTCTCACAATAGCCCCATTAGATGGCCATTCTTCCCAAAGGCGATTGGACCCCAAATGCAGAAAGCAGTGTGCTTGGGGATACTAAACCACTAAACAGATGGACTTTTGATAGCCTAGATATCTCACACAACACACCTCACACAGCACAAATAACTCCTGGGGGACACCACACTGCTACCTGGGCCATTATCAAACGAATCTTGTGGAGTGCAACAGTAAGACCCAGGGTGGCATCCAGCAGTTAGTGGAGCTGGAAAGCCATTATTCTGCAGGGGAGCTAATAGCTATTGAAATAGCTAATATGCCTAAATTCTAATTGCTCCTGCCATTGACCCACACATTGTCTATGACTTGTCGTTTGCTGAGCGGCTGAATCCATGACCAAAGGTGTGCCAAGCTGCAAGTGCCTTTGACTTACCAGACCCCACATAAAATAGTTTGAAAGCAAGACAAGTGTTCGAAAGACCATGAGTTGAGACTTTAATTGCACTCTAAGCTTCAGCCAGTGAGAACTAGACTTCTAAAACCACCAAGACTGATTGAAAGCACTTGGACCTTTATGTTACTAGAAGTAGAAGCCTGCCTGTTTAAGTAACAGCATAAAAAATGATAACTTAATGGAATATTACCTGCTACCCGTGGATTTAATCCCGTGTCCGGAACAAAACTGAAAATGTATAGGAGTATTGAATCGCCCAAAATAACTAGAAAATATGAAGCAGGATATTTACAGAGATATTTATGAATCTGCCTTTAATAACTGCTTTCAAGCATGTCTGCACATAAGGATCACGGAGTGAGAATTCGTGGAACCAGCTTGCAAGCAAGATGTTAGAAAAATGAATTTTTTAAGGAGGAGTCATCAGAAAATTCATCAAATTACAGCAATAACTGAGATGGGAAAACAGGGAGATACCAAGGAATTGTGTAACACAGTAGTAGTTTTCAAGAGAACAGTGCACGAAACCTGGTGTGAGGACCTGCCTGTTGAACCAAAGGAGGGCAAATAGGAGGGACTGCCTTAGCTGAACAGGAAGGGAGGGAAACCTTCTACTGGGTTATGCCATCAAATCCTGGATTATCATTGGTGAGTCTCGAAGTATTTAGGAGCATGGAATTGTGTCATAGCTTTTTAGCAGACCACCTGTAACACTTTCAGAGTTGTTCATCCTACGAATAGGAAGACAGATGTAGAGAACTATGAAACTGGAGTAGACCATGAGTGGTAGTACTGAAAGATATTCAGGAATGGAAAGGTTGCATTTACTGTGCATTTATTGTTCAATGAATTTCTTAGAGGCAAAATGAAATATTTCAAAAGAAATATTTTAGGTGCTGGATTATTCAAAGAGTGAGAAATGACAGTACACTAGTTGCTGAATTGGAAAGCCGTTTTATTTGTGAAATGTTCAGGAATGCCCAGTTGTGGTACATCTCATTATTTTGTGAAGGAAATGCAATGTTTTTCCTCTCACAGGGCCTGAGGGAGGTCTTGTACATGGCCACCTCATTTCTGAGAAGAAGATAGAATGAACTGCTGAAAACACACTTCGTTTTATTCTAGGCTGCTTATATTTGATCTGTACAAGATCAGACACAGGAAGTTTGATCTTGTATGAGGAAACGATTAGATTAACACACTCGTTGAAAGAATTGCAACAGGAAAAAAGATAATATAGCTGTTCTTCTCTGAAGTTATGGTAAGCTGTGAGGTCTGGTTACTTGCAAAAGCTGCTGTAGGACCAGTATTTAAAGTAAATAACAACTTGCAGATATTTTGCACAGCTTAAAGAAGCCGTCTGCTTGAGTTGTACGTCTTTAAAGATATGTAATATCAATGAAAAATGATATTGAGGCTTCATAAATGAGTTTACAGCACAATTGACGGTATCTTTGGAAAGTTTTATCAATTTTCTTGCAGCTTATGTATTAGGAAGCCTTGACCCAAAAGCTTTAGATGTCAATTGAAAAATGCAAGGACATTATCAGTAACTGATTAAATGTTTTCATTTCAGGCTGACAACTTCAGAGGAGAGGCCACAATAAGAAAATGAAGGGAGAGGAGGCTTATACATAGTATACTAGAGTGGACTAAGCCCAGTTCGTCAGCTGGATCTATGACCTGTAAGGGTAAGACACTGGTAAGATTAGAAATGCTTCATTGTACTGCCTTTGACTGACTACAGAGTTGAAGTCTCGTGCATTATATAGCACTTTTCTTTTCCAGGAACACCAGTTGAAAATTCCAATGATTGTTTTGCATAATAGACCATACTATCAAAAATCATTTATGGGTTTTTTGAAGTATTTGGAACCTGTTGATGTTCTGTAGGCTGCAGTAAAGTGAGCTGGTAAAGCATTTTGGTAAACCATTTGTCAGAACTTGTACAGTATCAAGAAATAAATGGATTTGGAATGGAAATAATGACGTGTAGAGTAAGGTGGAGAAAATGGAGTTAATAGACCAGGTGTAAATGTGAAGTAACATTTTGCACAAGGGAGTCCAACTGAAGAAGAATCCCAGAAGTCTTTTGAGCTCTGTGGAGGAGATTGTGGTGAACTGATTCTGTGGTATACCATTGATATAGGAGTGAAATGTGATTTTATTGAAAAACTTAACTCTGTACTAGAATGTCCATCGAAAGTGTTTACAACAGTACAAAAGTTGAGCACCTCAGTGTAACTGAAACAGTTAAAGTTTTAATAACCATCACTAAATTTTGTGGGAATTTGTGCCAGTTTTAAGATGGCATATGAAGTTACTGCTCAGTACTTACTAGGTTTTTATTTTTTCAACAATTTTTTCTTTCTGTTCAATGTCCAGTGGACTAGATACCGTAGTTATACATGAATATCCAGTTCGCAACCCAGGTAGCTTGAGACACAACTGATGAATGACTTTCCTGGACTGGGTAGAATTTTGAACCTTACTCTCAAAACTGCAAGCTGGCTAGAAAAAAGAAATTCACATACTTTTTTTCTTTTTTAGCAAATAATGGAAGCAACTGTGAACTCTGACAATGTAAAATTGGATGGAAGGCTGTGTGTCCCGACCTAAAAAATATCCCAAGTGGGTCATAGTCACAGTGCTAAATACGAAAATTCCAAAAATGATGAAGTATAAAATCCCACGACTGAAAAAAAGAAAAAAATTGATTGTTTAAAAGATGTTCTGGGGGGATAATTGGTCTGTCTTTTAAGATTCCCAAGCATAAATCTGGGAAATAAATTAAAACTTTGTTTGCTTGGCTGTGGTTTCTCCAGTATTAAAGGTTTCATGACACCCAGTAAACACTATCGCGAAGGATTTGTGGAATTTTTACCATAGAATTTTGTTTCCTGCCATTTACCTCTGTGAGACTTCATTTCACATTTCCCTGCATTGTCAGAGAACTAAAGGACAGGCCTCTATCATTCCTGAACTGCTTTTAATGTCCAGGGCAATTGTACAAATTCAAGAGACGGAGCCACATTATTTTGCACAATGAAGAGTATCTTATCTAGACTGCCTTACGTCCAGTGTATTTTTACTGAAACAAAGAGCCGAGACTACAGTCTTGCTACAGTATTGCTGTCAGGCATTAGTATACAACTCATTTCCAGTGGCATTTTACTGAATTAGGGAGTTGGGACAACATTGTAACTGGACTACCTTGAATGTTTTGTACTGAAGTGTTAAGAATTTCAATACAGTATTGTTGGTTGGTGTTCAGGGCATGTTTTTCTAAATGTTGAGGCAGGGCTGATTTACTGCTCTATTACATGTTGTATTAAAAGGAATTTTACTGAGAAGAGAAGCAGAATTACATCTTTGATATTCAGGGTAATAGTGTTTCATTGCTAAACTTAATGTGATGTCAAATTTCTAAGTTTTGTTATTGTATTAGGAGTTTTTCAACTTGATGCAATAGGGAACCACATTTTTTCACTCCATTATTGATATCTGGGCAAAATATTTCGATAACAAAGGGCGTATTGGCATTGCTGGTATACAGTTCTCCCTGCTTCGAAATACTCCATGATCAAATTATGGAAATCTGATTTTAGGATTGTAGCTCAGGAAACAAGAGTGACGCACTTTACGAGGTCAAAGAACGAGGTGTGTTGAGTAACATAACATTCAAATCTTACACTTTTGGGGAAATACTTTTAATCAATGCTATCAATTATAAAGAGTCCATTTAATTTTAGGTATTCACAACTTTTACATAATATATCTTGGTACTTAACTAAAACCATTTGACAGTGCACTATATTACCAAAAATTAGCGGGAGGTGTCTTGTACACTGTGTCAAAAGTACCATTTCGATCAAGTAATTAGTTTGAAAGAGATGTTAGAAAAACGATGACTCGCGGTCCCTGAAACGGAGAGTTGTTCAAATTTTCCCTGCTGTTCTCTAGTGAGTATGGGTCAATTTTAGGGACTATATGAAATGATTTGGTTTTTCATGAGTACCCTGAGATGTGTAGTTGGTGAGAGCAGTAACTGGCTCTTTTCTGACAGTAACTGAGCCAAGCAGGGGAGTGTTTGGATGATTTAAGACAAACTAGAGAGAGGTGGGACAATGTTAGCACAGAAATATCTTTCCAGATTACGGGAAAGTGTTCGAGATGGTTTGATGAATGTTATAGCCAGGCTCGAGTATCGATGATAATTAGAATAATAATAATAATAATAATAATAATAATAATAATAATAACAACAACAACACAGGCAAAAAGAATATTTTACTATGATTTGCTAATAGAAATTTAGGCTAAGAATTCTCCCAATTTTGCATTGCAATTCAGTTTTGAATTAATATTCACAGTAGCTGTGAAAAGAATGAATTAACTTCATTAAGACGTCTTTTATAAATGACTTCAGACGCTCAGTACGGGCCTGGAAAGCCCCTGTCCCATCTGTGCCCCTTTTAGTAAAAGGGACCTAGGTATAGGATGCTTGGGGCCTGGCTATAACGAATTATCTTTTATTACTTTGTAAGCCAAAAGATCTCAGAGTGATATTTTGTCATTAACTTCTTCAGGAAAGTGTCTGCAGCCACCACGCATCGATGGGGCAAGTTGAACAGGCATAAGTGGAACAAGGCGACTGGACTCCTCTCAAGTCTCGCCTCGCAATTCCACAAGTACCTACTATGGACGAAGAACTGTGACCTCAAGAAAGGCCTGCGTTTAGTTTTAACAAATTAATAGAAGGTAGTGCTTGGTCACCTGTGTCAACAGTTGCCTGTGGCCAGATGAAGTGGAAAAAATGGTCCCACCAAATGTAAATCTTGGGAAGAGTCATACTTTCATACAGAGGGAGACTGTAATCTTACAAATGCTGGCCGTTAAAACTAAGACGGTGTTAAGTTTGTAGTCGTGAACTTTCTCTTATCATGGTGATCACAGTGCCTATTGACTCAAAGTCGAGTAGAGTTCAGCCTTTCTTCTTGTAATTTTTAAGTATGAACTGTAGGAGGCTATATCATGTGAGGTAGTTCAGTGTGATTCAGGAGATATATTTCATTACTGAAACCTGCTACTGGTTTAATATTTCAGGAGAAATATTTCCATTTTTGTCTTCTCAGTTGAACGTTAATATCAGGTCGCTCAGAACTATTCAGGATGTATAGACTTCTTTTACACCCAAAGCTCATATCAGCTTAGTTTAAACTAATAAGCATTTACCTAAAGTTTTTATAAAATTATTGTCAGGTAAGATATGACTCAGTATGTTTCAGAATCCGTATTTATCTTGCTAAGACTTCATATCACTTGAAGACCAGCTGTCAGTTCAGCACATTTCAGGATACATAGTTTATTTTCCTCTTAAATTTCTCTATTAGCTAGTGGTAAGAAGTTCAGTGTTTCAGAATACACTGTATCTTGATCACTTATTTTCATATCAGTCAAAGAGGAGCAATGAGGTGCCTCTGTATATTTCAGGACACGGTCTTTGTAACTTGAGATTCATAAGTTTATTATGTCCAGTATGAAATGACTTTCTGCTCTTATCATTTTTAGGACACATAGGTTTTAAAAATGAATTCCTTATATGTTTAATATTAGCTGGAATCTAATGTCAGTCTAATATCACTCAAAAGTAGCTCAGTGTATCCGTAGGTCATTCAGTTTTCTTGTAAAGTATTAGCTGTCTGGCAAATTTCAGGATACATGTTTTTTTATATGAGATTTATAGCAGTTTAAAGGTAGCCATGAAAAGGCTCAGTTTGTTTCAGGGTACATAGCCTTTGTTTTGTTTATCCAAATATCTTATTTAGATATTTCATTAGTTTGATAATTATCTTTTCAGATACAAATTTTCACTTGAATTTCTTAGCAGTGTTAACATCAGCTGTCAGTAGCTTGGTACATTTCAGGATACATCAATTTTTACCTACAGTTATCATTAGTTGACTATCATCCACCAAGGAGTTAAGGCTGTTTCAGGCTACATAACATTAAACATAAGTTTCTTGTTAGTGAAGTAACAGCTATTAGACAGTCATGGCTACTTTTTGACTATTTTATATCGAGGAGTCACGTATGTTAAAGAATAGCTTTTCATTAGCCTGGTTCAATATTACATCAAGTAATTGACTGTTTTACAGAACACATTTTCGTCTACTTGTGATTTACAGTATCCAGTAGGTCATTCATCGTTCAGTGCACGTGTACTTGCCTGGTGCGAGGGTCACGTGAGATTAATCGTAGGATATGCTTATTATTTTCAGTCATTTCCGGGAGTTCAAAACTATCAACAGCAAGTAGGTTAACAGTTGCAAACAATTGGTTTGACTGATACTATGGAATATCTTCGTAGTGATCAATACAATTAGGAATAGTTGTGTGGAGTCAAACCTGTGAGGTATTAAACTTTAAAGAATAGATAATATTCACAGCTAAAGTACAAATTATTCCTGATATTTTTCCTCAGTGAAGTTTAAGAGATATTGCCAAATCAGCTTCCATAACAGTAGGGACCTAGAATTAAGCTTCTTGTACACTTTTTGAAAGTTTTGTCCATAGTTTGTTTCTTTAGTGGTTTATGTAAGATTTCCCTTAGAAAATTAGTATAATAGTTCCGAGGTCTTGCGTTATTGTAATGTTACATAAGCATTGGACTACCTTGAAACTTAGGTTATTGAAAGGCTCTGGTGATTACGAGAGAGAGAAGTCATCCTGAAACATTGACACGTTTGCACTGTTGAGGCAGGAGATATTTCAAAGTTAGTTTATCAGTTTTGTCTAAGATTTGATGAAGGTGAACTTGTCGTTATTTTCAAGCGATTAAACAAAACCGTGATTTTTGTACAAAGCTTGCCTTGGCAGTAATGCTTATCGCTTAACAGTAAACATACACCACTTAAAGTTAATTGTGTAAATATTGGAGAGGACCTTTTCAAGAGCATTATTTTTATGGCATCTTTGCATATTTCAAGACACTGCTTGCACATGAAGGTTCCAAACTGAAAGTGTTACTTTGAGGGCACACTTTAGTGTTGCTGTCAAATGCATCATAGATAAATTATTTAATAAGTGAATTCTAAATTTCTCTGTTACTTTAAGGGGCATTTGCAATACTGGTAATGGTATTTGAGGTAAATGATTCAGCCATATTGAATGCAATACTTTAGGATAATTTGGTTTTTCTGAAAATTTCACAGGTCGATGAATCTGTAAGTAGACTCAAATTGAAAGCATTACCTCAAATGAGATGAGGTTTTGTTAACAATGGTGCCTTAGGTAAATGAATAAGTCCATTCAACAGTGTCTTTGAATGGGCGTTTGACAAGGCTATATTTGGCATATGAATTAATAAGCATTCTCATTTATTTTTCATTAGGGCACTAAGTATTTTCCAGACATCTGACACACAAGGCCAATTGAGGGCCTCAGAACCAGAAGGTTGTAAACGCCACTTTTTAAAAAATGAGTAAATTGACCTTAAAGTCTAGCATTTATTACTCTGCTTCTAAGAAAGATATTGATTTAAACTAAGTTTCATATGAAAGCCCTACTCTTTAGAAATTTTTTGTGAAAATTTGAAAAAAATTGTAGGGTGCGCTTGCGCGCTAGCACTCAAAATGTCCGCCTAACCCCTCACATTTGTTTATATTCTGGTCATAACCAGCACTTAAACCATAATTAAATGTGTAAAATGATAATAAAGTGTTATTATATTCGTGGTATAACAACAATGAATGTAATAATGATAATAATTATAATAATGATAATAATAATAATAATAATAATAATAATAATAATAATAATAATAATAAAAATGATATTGATCAGTAATCAATAGTGTGATGGAAAATAATAATAATAATAATAATAATAAAATAATATTAGTAATAACGATACTGACGATGATAACCTTCCATCATCATAATGTTTAACCATTAAAACGGCTGGCCTACATTACGTTCAGGCACGAGTTTGTCTGTACACCGAGAAACATATTCTTGGCCTGCATTGTGCAGTAACTTACATTATTTTTTTTCCATGACGTTTCATTCCTTGTCCTTTTTCTTCCTCTTGGCCGTTGCACGACATCACAGTGATCACTTTCACTATCAGAGGAAGACATAATGGCGCTAAATAAGGGATAATAATAAAAAAAACAAATCACAACACTACGGACATTCAATTTCGCCGCGAAAATCACTAGACTGGGAATGTAAACAATAGCAGAGATGTAAACTGCGCGGTAATTGGCCGACACTTACGAGCCCCTTATGCGGGAAAATGCTGATTGGCCTAGAACTGAATACCCGTTTAGTGACGCGTGGTCTCATTGGCTCGCTCTGAGCTGCTGCACATGCAACCTTCTGGTTGTAACTGCGCTCTCATGAGGCTGTAAGCTCCGCGCGACACCACGTTCATTCATATAGCTAAAATCGATAATTCCTACTGTTCCATTAGGGATTTCGACCTTACTGAAACGGCTGAATAGCATAGAAATGCCACGAATAGACAGAGGACACTTTGCCACATCTACTGGTATGCCTAACTCCAAATCGGTGGGAGTGGCGTTTACAACCTTCTGGTTCTGAGGCCCTCAATTCCTTCCTTAGTAGACTCATCATAGCTATTAGGAGAGTTGCTATGTAATTGAATACTGTTTTAATCTGTTTTTGTGATGCAACCAAATCACACCTATCTCTTTCCTTGTGAGGTCGTCACAAAGGGACTGATTTTCCATGAATGTTGTAAATTGGAGTAGTTAGGTTAAAGAGGTTGAACAGCACAAGTGGAAGGAACTAAAGGGGAAGATATATTTGATAATCAGGGAATTTTTTTATACATAGACTTGGCCTCAAGAATAATTATCAGAAATGAAATCTTAACAGAAGAGTCCTGTCTAAGCTTAGGACCCAAATCAGTTCTGAAATTGTCTGTAGTTACATTTCAAGAAGGTAAACATGTCTTTAATTGCTTGTGACTCTGATGTCAGTTCTTTGAGAAATTCAGTTATATATTTCTGAGTTACAGGTCTTTGTCAGTTTCAGAAGAACAAGTGCAACAGTGTCTTGACATATGGAGAATTTTAGGTTAAGTTATAATGATTTTTTTAGTGTTGAATTATTGCATAGAGTCCCCATTGAATTTAAATTTATCAGATCAAGGTTCTGTTAACTGTTATAGTTGAGAATTTAACTGTTATTGTTAAAAATTTAACTGTTATTGTTTAAAATTTAACTTTAAATTTTGAATAATGGGAAAATGATTGTATTACCAAATTTTAAATTGATTTTATTGTATACAAGAACTTCTGTATTTCAGCTTATTGCTCAAATCTCACCAAGTCTTAGGCTTCATTTAGCTAGGAAAAGCTATTAGTGCCTTTGTTAGTTTATTATCAAACAAAAAAAGCTTACAAACTACTGAGGAAACTAGTGGTACCAAAATAATTCAAGAAAATTATAATATTCAGCATCTCCTCAGTTATGGTATATCATGTAGACAATGTAATCTAGGTTTGATGAGCTAAATTTGGAGACTCATAGCTATGCAGATTCCCCCCCTGGCCAACGTTTGCAATATTCTGAGATAGCAAGTCTATTTTGCAGTGTTATCATCTATAGAAACCGGATATAGGAACGAGATATTGGTGTAGATTGATATCAGTAACCTTGACATTGTTCATATTTCTTCCTCTCAACCTTCCATTCTGACTAGACTTCTCTTTCTGTCAACTTGAAATCACATATTTCATATTCAGGGGAATTTTTTCAGTCTGCTGTTAAAGCTGTTACACAGAAACACTTTGCAGATTTACAGCACAACTTGCAAGCTGCAGAACTGCACACTCACTTTTCATGCTGTAATAAAACCCCCACAATTTGTCGACCAATTTCTGCAGACTTTACTTTAAAGGAGTCAGTCTCTCTCTCTCTCTCTCTCTCTCTCTCTCTCTCTCTCTCTCTCTCTCTCTCTCTCTCTCTCTCTCTCTCTCTCTCTCTCTCTCTCTCTCTCATACATACACACGTTTTGTGCCTCATCAAAGTCTTGACATGGTTTTCTGAGCATCGTTTCACACTTGAATTCCCCCTCATTCACACTACATACCTTCAAAGGTGCGTTTTCCATTACTTCTAGACGCAGGGATTAGATGCCTCACTCTGAACATTCTCACACTCACACTGCAAAAACTCTTCCTCTAAAGCACATTCACTCGAAAAACACTTTCAGATGTTTGGTTGTTCCTTGATCATAGATACTCTTTCAATCTTAGGTTGTTAGTGTATGAAATTAAGGTCAGTTTTTGGGTTTCAAGACATTTGCACTTAAAGCTAAATTTAGGGGAATTGTATAGATTTTTGTTGTAAATTTTGATTAGTTAATGTTTTGTAATGTGATGAAGTTAGGAGGTTCATATTACCTTAATATTTGAGAAGGGAAGCCTTTCTTTACACAGTGTACAAAGTGAGAGCTAGAGCAGTGTCTCTAAAGATTAAATATCAACCTGAACAGTTTAAAGAAAATTGTGATTTCTTGCTCATTATTAAGGGATGTAAGCTAAAGTACAGAAGTCTTCTACTGTAATATAATATATATATATATATATATATATATATATATATATATATATATATATATATATATATATATATATATATATATATATATATATATATATATATATATATATACACTGTATGAACAAAAAACTGGAAAGATTGTAGAAAAAGAGTTGAAAATAAAGGACTCCTTGGGGCCAGCATTGCAATGCCCCGAAGGAGAGAGAGAGAGAGAGCGCGCGCCCTCGGCTGGAGGTAACGAAACCAGTCGGTTGCCAACTTTGAAGCCGACCCAAAATGGCTTGAGTTTTCTAAGCTGACGACAGCTGATTGCCGAGATGGGAAGAAGTCTTGTATACACTTCCTCGTGCTTTCCAAGATGTCTGCCATTCTTCTGTGTCTCCAGGGAAGAAATGTTAGATCCACAAATGTCAAAGAATGATTTGAAGTACAGGAAGCCCAAGGTGGGGGGCGTGGCAAGGCTGCCACCAAGACAAGCCTAGGCTTACATTCACTCTCATGGCTGTAGTTCATACTTAGGCAAATGTTTGGTTGACCTGTAGTGTCTTGTGAACTGGGCAACTGACCCCTTTATATTTTCAGTGTCAGAATTTTGCATCAAACGAGTATAATGGCCCCCCAAAAATCCCTTGTTCCTTTTTCTATGAATAACTTGTAAGAAAATCTACGATTTTATATACATTTTGTCAGTCAGTTTTCTGTTTTCTCTTAGATTTCTTGTGAGATTTTCTCCCACGTCTTGTTACAGAATCTGAGTGTTGTTTTAAATCTCATATAAAACGGGGAACATTAAGGACAAGACCTGTGGTTATGATATATATATATATATTTTCAAAGATATTAGCCATTGTACAATTGGCTTTGTTTCTGTTAGAATTATTTCCTTAGAGCTGTGTGTATAAATTCACTTATAAACATTTGTGGATACGGGTATTTGATCTGCCCTCAGAGGTACTTAAATATGAAACTGACTCAGTTTTATTATGGATAACTGACTAAAATTACTTTGTATAGGGAGACGCAGAAGTCCTCCATATGTATGACTTCAAAAGCATCGATTATCTTCAAAGAAAGGAAGGTTTTGTTTTGAGGGAATTTTTATCCTGAATTGTCACATTTTACTAATCACTTAATGATTAGGTATTGTTATTTCAAATACCATTTCCTGGCTTAATTCCTGTTCATTTTGTGATGTAATGGAATAATTCTTACTTGTAGAGCAACATTTAACAAGGTTAGAGAATTTATTTTTTATACTAGATTTTGTCCTTTTTTGCTGATGTTGGATTTGATTAACTGTAACTAGCTGGGTTGTTTAGCAGTAGTTTACGTGAAAATTTTCTACAAGATTATTATTTTCAAGTACAGAATACCATTTATATTCTTTCAGATGTCTCAGAAGATATCGAGTAAGTTTTACCTAACATTTAGAAAGTTGAAAATTTGTCTTGAAAGATCTAGAGTAATTCTATCAGAACATTTTGAAAGTTGAAAGTTATCTTTTTGGTCACGTTTATAGCAAAGCTTTTGATTATGTTTCGGACACATGCCGTCGTTCCAAAAGGGGGTACCAGCTTGGGGCTCAAACGCCTTCAGTCTTATGCCGAGCATTTCATTCGTGTACTTGAAATAAAGTAGGGTTAAATAACCATGATGGCCCCTTTAGAATTCTGTGTGAGAAAGCTTACAAAGTTCATAACATCGTCAGGTAATTAGATAAAAGGTTAATGTGTTATACTTAAGTACTAGAAAGGTTGTTAGAGGCCTCCTTCCACCAAATACCTCGCCATAAGGCATGCTGGGATTTTGAGGCTGTGAGGGATCATAGATTGAAAACAAAGGTTTTCCCTGTCATTTAATTAGATGAGGAAGCTGTCCTCAGGTTACCTTTCTGAGATAAAGCTTAATTTATATAGAAAGTAACCCCATGAACGGATAGGTTAGGATTTAGATGATTCATGCTATGGAGCAGCTAGTTGTCATTTCCTTACAGAAACTGCAGCACATTTCAGTGCCAGTTTCTGAAATGTTTATGTCCGTTAGTAATGGTATAGTGGCTTCAGGTGCTGACAGGTTTGCTCTGGAGGTTTGTAAATTATAAAAGTGTTGTATAGGTTTACTGAACCTTGTGTTTGGTTCTTAGAACTGGAGATGTCTGTCCCAGATGTGAGGTGCTTAAGTAATGGTGGTACAGTACTGTTTTGAACCATTTTGTTGATGGATAATATGTGATTAGAGACTTAACTTTATTGCTCTGTGGACATTCAGATGTATAACTGGTGTAGCATTTTCATGGCCCCAGAAATGGCTTTGGCAGGCTTCACTGAGTCAATGTACCTTTGAGAAGTCACTAGAATGTCAACTGATTTTGCAGTTAATGTGCTCTGTTCTTGGGTAAGTTAAGACAGTGGCCATGGCTAGAAATTTCTTTCTTTGGTTTTATATTGCTGTGCAACTTACATTTCTAGGTGTCAGTGGATTTGCGTAGAGGATTTCTGAGTGTTGATACAGCAGTGTCATTCAGGAAGTATGCTGATATGTAGTTTAGGATTAAGTAAGTCCTTGTTTTATGATGTTGGTTTGTGGTTTAATCCAGTCTTTGCTCGTGATGCCTTGGGATTCAAAGTGTCATTCGACGGTTGTCAAGGTTTGGAATACGAGAGAGATCGAAGTTTGGTGTTTATAATGCAGAAAATAAATTTGGTTATTGTGAAGAGTTGTGGTTTATGTTTTCATAGTTTGCAAGTAGTAAACTTTGGTCTACAGGAAACCTTGATAATGTCTAGCTTTGGCAGGGGTTTGCTCAGTTTCATCTTGGCTACAACTAAAATGTGGAAGAGTTTTCTTGGTACACTCATGGAATCTTCTGATCTGTCTCTCCCTGCAGGCTGACCAAATTCTGGTGCTGCTGACGTCTCCTGAATTTCAGGTGAATTGGTTTTATTTTTATTTTCTATTTCTTCATATTCATTTCTTGATCACTTTTTCCTATAAATTGTCTCTTTTTGCAAGCTGATTTCCCCTTAGCGTCCTGTCAAGTTTATACAAGTCTGTTGACTTTCTTCATGAAGGTTCTTGGGTAAGACTTAAAGAATGAAGAAAAGAAGAAAGATTGCTAAAGGTACATCATGTTAAGATTGTTTAAAAGAATGATTTAGGATAATGGAGAATGGAATACTGGTGGAATTAGTTCAGGATAATTGTGTTAGACAATTACTTACTTTTGTGATTGCCTGTTATTTCAGTGAGTGGAGTTCAGGCCCCAGCCTTTGCTTGTGATAATCTGGGACTGCCTTTTATGGTGGTTGATGGTAGAATCATGATTCATCATCATTAGTGCCATCTGAATACTTGATGCAAAGTTGAAAGCACAGGATATGCTTTCTGGTGTTTGAAACAAGTCCAGCATTCAGAAAAAATACTGGTTCAAGATCAATTAGGATTCAGGAAGTCTTTGCCCTTGCTAGATTTTGGTTTAGAAAGTGTCTTGGTTTATGAAAGTCTTGGTTTTTAGAAAGTTTATTGTGTTTGTTTATGATAGTTTTGTTTTTAGAAAGTATGTTAGTCTGTGATACTTTGATATTTCACTGTCAGAAGTTTTGGGAAGATTCTCTTGATGTTTTGCATTCAGGGAAGTTTGTTGTGACACTTGCTTTTAGGAAGTTCATCCTGGTGTGATAATTTCACTTTTAGAAAGTTAATCTGTTGAATTTATTTTGAGAACGTCTGATTCTTCAGGATATTTTGCTTTCAGAAAGTCTGCTTTTGAGGTTTTTTGCATTCAGGAGGTCTCTTGGCTTGTAATACATTTGATTTAGATTGTACACAGTAACTCATGAGGTTCTCTGTAAAGTAAGTCTGTCAGCTGTGACGTATTCATGTTTAAAATGTCTGTGTGTGGCTTTTTACTTTCATGTAGGCTGTTAGTCTGTGGTGGTTTTTCCTTGGGGAATTTCTGTTAACCTTTATGGTTTTGCCTTCACAGACTCTGTTAACTTTGATGCTGTGTCTTTGAAGATGTCTGGGTTTCTTTTTGGTGTTCTGCTAGTTACTATTCTTTCCTTATTCTTAGAAGTTAGCTGGGGTTTTTATGGCTGGAAAATTAGTAGTTCATGACTGTTTATGGAAAGAAAGTCTGTTAGGGAGTTTGTCTAGGCTGTAAAGTCTGTTGTTTTGTCTGTGTTTTCCCAGAAAGTCTGTTAGTTTGCGTTTTTCCCTGCCAAGAAGTAGAGTTCATTCTGATTTGGGAGAGTTTTTGATGAGAAGATCTATCGGTCTGAGAATTCACTTAGGAGGCTTCACGAGTTACTTGGTTAAATGTCTTGTTATATTTTGTTAATGTTATGTTTTGGGAGTTTTGCTCAAAAAGTGGGTCGTTTTGATAGTTTTTATTTTCTTTTTTTGCTTGCAAAGGGCTTGTGTCCATTTGGGAGACGTTTTTCCAAAAATGTTTGTATCTTTGTAGGAAACTTTAGCCCAAAAGTGTTAGTCTAACCTAATCATTTTTATTGGGGAGATTTTTCCCCGGAAAATGTGTGAATTGGAAGTGATTATTGTCCATTGTGTTGTTCTTGAAAGTTTTCTTACCTAGGAAGTGGTATCAATTTGGAGTTGGTTTGGGTGAGGCTCATTTTGCTTAGAAATTGCTTAAAGTGTGTTACTTTAGGAAACAATTATTTTACTAGAAAAAGTGTTAGTTTGGTGATGGTTTTTGTGAAGGAAATTACTGATTCAAGGGAGGTTTTTGTTCTGACTGGAAATTATTATATAATAAGTTTTCTGGCTTGGAAACATGTTGGTATGCAAGTTTTCTGCGCAGTGTATCAATTTTTTTCTTTGGATAGGAAGTTTTTTTAGCAAGTTTTTTTTTGTCGCGAGAGTTTTCGTTTAGTTTGTTAGTGTGGGTCAAATTTTTTCCCACAGAAAGTGGAGTTCATTTCCCCACTCAGTTTATCAGTGTGGGAACCAGAATTGAGTTTGCCCGGGAAATGGAGACTGGCCTAAAAGGTTTGTGGTCTTTTCACTTGACACTGCTTGTTCGTCAGTCTTCTCAGTCCTTTATTCCTCCCACCACTGGACTGTGGAACAGCCTCCCTACTGAAGATGTGCAATTGGAACTTCTTCAGAAGTTCAAGAGAAGGTGCAGTGAGTGACCACCTGAATATTATTCTCATTGCATTTTTATCTATTAATTTATTTTTCCTTTCTTTTTAATGAGTGGGTCTCTTCCTAATGAACACCTTAATATTGTTTGGGAGCTTCAGAATTTCAAGTCAACAGCCCCTTTGGTGGGCTTGTTCCATATGAGTAGGGTTCATCTTCTGAATGATAATAATAATAATAATAATATTAGTAATAATAATAATAATAATAATAATAATAATAATTCTGCCAATGGAAGTCTCTTTCTTTTCATCTGGAGTGTGATTTTTTTTTGGGAGTCAGTTCGATGGAGAGCTTTGGCTGCAAATTGTGTCAGTTGGGAAAGTTTTTTTTTTGTTTACGCGGAACACATCAATTTTTTTAGGCCCAGAAGATATGTCAGTTTCAGTGTTTTTTTTTTTTCCCGTAGAACTCACAAGAGTAGAGGTTTATTATTCTCTTGAAAAATCTGGATATAAAGATGAATACTGCGTCAAGAATAAGACAAAAGATCAAGATACAGAGTGGGCTAAATCCTGACAAAAAAAAAAAAAAAAGTTTGGTGAAACTTGTGGTTTGGTATTTGCTTTTTATAGGCAGATCTTGAGGCATAATGTCCAAATTAAAAGAAATCAACTTTTCATGAGGTTTTCCCTTATCATTATTCATTCTTTGCTTTTGATGGTTGCAACGGCACCCCTGTTGTGATGGTCCATGTAGAGAAGCAATGTCAGTTACAGTATTCTGTAGCCCTGTACTGATGATGAATACAAAGTTGCAAGGTTTGGTGCCTTGTAGCCCAGTTCTAGTATGTGAGGCTGATTTTAATGTAGTTGTGTGCCACATCAAACAGCAATTTTTGGCCACGTGGCCCTATTCTGGTAAGGATAAATAAGTTATGTTTATTGTCAATAATTTGGTGAGCTATTTGAAACGATTGTTCTTAATGTTCAGTCTTGTTCTAGTGGTCGGTACATGACTGCTTTTCAGTCTTGTTAAAACTGAAGGTAGAAATATTTGAGATGCACCCTGACCTCAAAAAGCCCAGAGGAATGTCCCAAATCAGGTGCTGGACGTTCCTCCATAATTACCTGTTAATGAGGCTGAACTTTTGCTCCCTAATTGTGTTAATGAAGCAGTTTATCCCTTAATTACTAGGCAATGGGATGATTATTTCTCCCTAATTAGATATTTACCTCTTCAAGAGGACGATTTCTTGCCCAAATTCCATGTTAATGTTAGGTTACTTCTACCAAATTACTTGTAAATGAGCCTAATTTCTCTGTAATTACTTGGCAGTGGGATGGTCATTTCTCTAATTAGATAATTACCTGTTAAAAAGGCTGATTTATCTGCTGAATTACCTGTCATTGAGGCTGATTTGTTCCCTAATTACCTGGCAATGGGGGGGATTCTTGCAAGGCATATCACACAGAACCTAGACTGGCCTGGTGGTCCACGTGTAGGGTGAAGGCTGACGTTAGTCCGACCTGCTGTCCTGCTGGGGGAGGAAGAACGGGGCAGGAGGACAGTAGCTTTGCACGTCTCCTCCCATTTACCTGACTCAATCACTGACATTGAATGGTGTCGTTAGGCCTATAAGACGAAGTGGTGGGAATGCCTCAAGGCACGCTTGTTCCACCTGAAGGAGTTTGGGTCACTTGTCTGCTTTTGGGGAAACTGTATGTGTCTTGGTGTAATTATTTGCTTTTGTTGTGACATGGACAAGAGGATGACGTGTTATTTGAAGTAAAATAAAGTTAATTAGCTTTTGTTTGGTTTATTTGTTAAATTCCTGTAAAATTCACTTGCTAGTAATGACGTGTGAGAATGTAAATGAATATTCTATACTTTTAAAATGAATCTTGTAGATGAAAATATCATGTAAACTGAAAATAGCACCAAATAAAGCATATAACTTTAAAAGTCTTCAATTTGAAATTACTTAGAAATTCAGTTCTGAATAATTCAGTAGTGTGGTGCATATCCAGTTATTAGGCCAAGCCTAAAAAATGCAGTGAAATTTAAAATAAAGCTAAATTTTTAATTGAAAATGTAAGTAAATTTATAAAATATGAGGTTGCAGCAGATACGTGAGTTTTAAGAGCAATTGAAACTAATCACCAAAAATCATGTAAAAGTATATATAAAATTTTTTAATGTGTAAACTTCAAAAAATAAAAAATGCCCACCATATGGAACATGGTGCTTTACAAGTTATAATTAAATGCATTGTATCGTCAAAATCACATGGAAAAGTTGGCCAGGCAAAGGTATTTGAAGGAATGAAATCTATGGTATTGATAAAAATATGAAGTAAAATTGGGATTATAAAAAAATTCATCTAAGTAAAATTTTTGAAGTCACTCTTACAGAGCATATCTACATCGGATGGGCGTGTTACAGGATCTGATATCCTGACATATTCCAGCTTTTTGCCGTCAGATTTGACATCAAAATGACAATGTTTGTTGCTAAATTGAAGTGTCATGATTTAGTTCATGATTACACTTCAATTTGGCCACCACTATTGACATTTTGATATCAAACTTGACGTCAAAATGCTCAAATATGCCTGGGTGCCAGGCAGTGTGAGACCCTTGAAACGTACAAAGTTATTTCAGTCAAATGCATATAGAAAAGAATGAAGTCAGTTGTATAGGTAAATATTGCTGAGAATAAGGATTAAATTAGCTCTATTCATTCATATTTACAAGTAAATCGTCTTCTGCAGCTCTCAGAGTCAAAAATTCTGTCAGGTACTAAGTCAGTGTCAGATGGCTAAAACTGTCGAAATCTATTTATCTTCGTCACCGTCTTTCCTTATTTGTTCTCCTGTTTTCTATGAGGTTTAATCATACTAAAAGACCCATTTTCTATAAGAAGACGCGAGAGAAACTCTTGTAGACTCGAAACCTTAACGAAAACGGAGACCAGAATGATGATACGTACGTTTACACCTTGTAGATATTCTTGCAAGTCATTCACAGAGGAATTGGACTTAGGAAATTTTTTGGTGGGTGGGCCATTATACCTCTGGACGAAATGCTGGTGGTTTAAGCATACGGGAATTTCACGCCTTGTTTCTCAAGACACTTCAGGCCAACCAAGCATTTGAAGTATGAAAATACAGCCATGAGAGTGAACGTAAGCTTAGGCGTGTCTTGGTAGCATTGCCACGCCCACCTTAGGCTTACTTTGCTTAAACATCATTCTGTGACATCTCAGATGGTCTAGAAAAATGACAGACATCTTCGAAAGCACGAGGGAAGTATATACGAGACTTCCCATCTCGGCAATCAGCTGTTGTCAGTTTTGAAAACTTAAGCCCTTTGGGTCGGCTTCAAAGTTGGGTAGCCGGCTGGTTTCATTACCTCCAGCTGAGGGCGCGCGCTCTCTCTCTCTCCCTCTCCTTCGGGGCATTGCAATGCTGGCTCCAAGGAGTGAAAAAAAATTTATAAGATTTTTCATTATCACGAGCGTTCTCTTCTCTCCAATATATCTTGTTTATTTAGGGTTTGAATAAAAGAACGTCCGATTATCTCAAGTCTGTATTTCCTCCATCATGCGCCTACAACGTTTACATAGGAATGCTTACGTCATCACCTATGACGTCATGTAAAAAGGGTTACCCTTGGCATTGAATACTATCTCGACTGCAAAATGCAGTGACGTCATAAATTTCTCGACAATACCTTTGGTTACATGCAGTGACGTCACAACTGACTTTCGTTACCTTAAGCTGTATTATTACGTCACAACTCATTACCTTAAGCCGCATGCAGTGACGTCACAATTGACTTTCGTTACCTTAAGCTGTATGATTACGTCACAACTCATTACCTTAAGCCGCATGCAGTGACGTCACAATTATGACAATCTCGAAAGTACCTTTAGCTGCACGCAGTGACGACACAACTATGACGTCATCTAATTTTCCCACTATGTCCCAAGACAGATCTATATGTTTATGCCCTTCTATAGGGCCATTTTTTCATTTATTTACCTTTAACTCGTTTTCTTCCAAATGCTTCATATGCTAAGCCGCCATCTTTATGGCTTATACTGTAGTCTGCCCTATAGGCCTAAAGTTTACTTTCATCTACAATGTTTTAGTTCATCTTTATTTCTTAGCTTTCTTTCATATGCCAATCTTTTACTTGGCTTATTATTCTTACTTATTAAAGCCTTTAATACTTTAATGTGAACTGCTTTATTCAGCTTTGTGCCCTGATAGAGGGAATTTTCTCTACAGTCACCCGTGACCTTTGTAGGAGAACTTATCTTTCGTCTTTGACCTTAAAGGAGAACTTATCTTTCGTCTTTGACTTGGCACTGTTTAATCTCAATCGCAGTTTCATAATTTATAGTGACAGCCCCCTAATCAGTGATTTTTCACCTGTATCACACAGTGAAACTGACAAAACTAGACAGATAAAACGAGAGAGTGTCTTGCAAACCAACCATGTTTCAAAATTGCATAAACCACTCAGCTTGAAAAATATCTTTTTCTGCCAGTCTTGGCACCAAATCTAACTCATTTCCAGTAGTTTTACCAGTGAAACCTTGTGGTATCAAAGGTATACTTCGGTTAGGAAGAACTGGTGTAACCTGAACAGAACTGGTGTCAACAAAATATCTCTGAAGAATGCCAATAGCTGCATTCAAGACAAGCTAGACAAGAAAGCGTGGTACCTACCAAGCAAAAACCACTTACAATTGCTTGAGCACATCAAGAAATGCAGCACAATGCAAAAAGACCAGGCAGTTCGGCATAATGGTGCCACGAACATCATCTAAAAGATGCAGTTTCAACAATATCCTGCAGCAATGTGAGTTTTGCTCTGGGAAACGTCCTCCTCGAGAAGCAGATTCTCGAACACAAAAAAATCAAGCTGGTTGTTAACACATGTCAGACATAGGGGCACTCTTTGACAGAAAATATGCCATCTTATGGTACCATACTTCAGTCCTTCTTGATGACATACGCCCTGAAGGAAGGTCTTGCCTATTGGACAAGACATCTGACGTGGGCAAAAGCAATGGAGCCCATACCTACCACAAAGTGTAGGTCGAAGAAATGGTAATCCAACATCAAGTCAGAAGTTGGTGAGCTTTCCAAGCTCTAGTAGAAGGCAGTTACAGAAAATCCATCTCGTTCTATTATGTACCTGGTTTCTGAAGAGAGGGAAAACCCCTGTGTACTTTGTTGCCTTATGAAAACATGAGCACAGAACAACAATGCTCACTGAAACCTACCAAGGACAAAGACCACAGGACGAAACGAGGTACGATACACAAAAGTACAGTGGCTAGTGTAGCCTACGCTGCACTTGACTCCAGTTGTGTGGCACTCTTAAAATATCATGCCCATGAGAAACTGACGAGTTCATGGCCCATCAATCTCAAGACAGACGGAACACCCCAAATAATCTGGCCATTCAACAAAGCTCTACACTTGCTATCACCAGGAAACTTTTGCAGAATAGCTAAAAGCCTATATGGAAAGTCTTGGCAAAAAGACAACTACCAAATATTCTAAGCTTTGCACAATAAAGAGACAGCTAATGGAAAGTAAAATCAGCCAACCGCAAACGGATTCAAAGACATCAAAACATTCTCAATTAGCCAAACACTTTAAACTCAACTAACTACCCAATTCCGGACGTTCCTGAACAGCAGAAAGGTAGCAACTTTCAACGCCTTGGGTCAATGAGCTACAGAGAACCACCGCTGGCAGATTTCCGGCAGGAACAGTAACAAGACAAGATGCTCAGGCAACCAGTCCTAGTCGCAAGAACACTTAATCTTGTACAAATGGGATGCTTCCTTCCTTCTCAAGGACTTGGAAAAGGCTACAAAATAAACCTAGGTACCAAAAACACAAGAAACCAAAAGATTGTCAAGTCATTGTAAAGGATTTACAGTCTTCAGCCGTGGGTGTTGCAAATTTCAAAGCGCTATCAACAAAAATTCAAAGCAAACGTAGCAGGAAAACCTGCTACCCTGAGAGAAACGAAGTTATACTTGTAGACCTACAGCATACATGGATGTCCATCCTTACGAACACAGCAGAGGGACTTTTTAAAGATACACATCACTTAAAAAACACAAGGAACAAGGAGGCTTCAATGTCTACAAAGACATAAGAAAGCAATGCAAGTGAATTACATGCTTAGGATAACTCACAAGAAACTACACCAAATCACAGCAAATACCACCACTGCCAAAGAGCAGAAACCCAAATTAGACAGTTAAAAAACTGTCAAATGAAAGAGTTAATCCAATTTCTTAAAGAGGACACAAAGCAAAATGAATCTTCCAAGTCAAACAAGAGCCTGGTGGATGTAGGTCAGATATTTTCACTGGCTCAGAATAGACAGAGAGTTTCATGTGCCACAAACCCTCACCTGTATTTCGTAACAAAGGTTGTAACATGAAGTGTAGATAGGACAATATACATGTTGGAACTCTTAACTTTCGGTCAGATATCACAAGAAACAAAAGGAGTGAAATTCTGTCACCAACAGCCCAGAAATGTCAGCAACAAAGACCCAGGACTGGATTACAACATACAGAAAGAGAGAAACCTATAAAAATCAAAGGGCCAGGTATCTCCCAGCTGCTCACTTACAAAAGCCACCTGAGAAAGAAACATCACAGCTTTGAAAAGGGGAAACTGGACGTTTCTACCGAAATAGTAATGACCAGTGAGTTAGTTATCACAAGAAACTAATCATCACAACAATACGAAGTGAAGGGCAGCTCATAATGAGGAACAATGAATGTATATATACAAGACAAACCTTGTTTTGTTTGGCCCTTAAGTAAATAAACAACGAAGCCATCAATTGTTGACAAAAACCCGTTATTGAACTAAAAAACTTTATCAAAACAAAATACTGTTTTTGTTTTTTGTTTTGATTTTGGGGTTTGTTTTCATTTACAAACACAAACGCAATTTTTATTTTGACAAAAAAGGCTAAAAGTTCCTGGCAACAAAACTGACGCTAGTAGTTTTCTATAGCAACTTAAGCACTGTATACCAGCTCAACTCTCCCCTTGCAAAACGTAAAAATGCAGATTTTACTTTAGATCATAACTTCTCATTTGTTACTTTGAGACGAACATTTTACTTTCACAAGCACAAACAGTCACTTGAAAGCAAGAAGTGTAGTCTATAAATCTTAAGATAGTTACCAGTTGAAGATGGAACTGCATGATATTTAAGAAAACTGGTCAAATGGAACAGTTTTTTAGATAGTCCTTTCTGACACTGCCTGTCTTGAGAGAGAGTTACCCGTTACCCACATATGCAATAAAACACTCTTTCAAGGCACACTATTAAAGATTTCCACCCTCCAGATAGATTTACAGTCAAAATATCCATCTTTCAATGCCCATGAACTTGAAGGGTATGTCTTGAAAAACAAATTCTTATATTCCCTCTGCTGGATTCTATCAAATCTGCAACGTGTCATTTATAATGAAGACTGACTTGTCTTGATGGTGACACTGTCCTCTCCATACATACCTGGAAAACAAAAAACATACTTCAGTATTGAATGTATGTCCGTTATCTCAAAACTCTGAACATTTTGCTATAATTAACACAATTTGAACTCATTTCAAAGTACTACTAAACTCTTGTCTATAAAGATATCAGGAGATACAATAAAGAGAGAAAATATTAGATGAAGCTATGGAGAAATGAATAAGATTGCAGGAGCATAATACCTTAAGAGCATAGTAAAAAAGTTTAGGATCTTCACAAGAAGGACTTTGTTGTGTCCACTGGTAGGACCCAGAGGGCCAGAGTTCCTGGACAAGATGAGGATTCAGGGAATTAGAAGCTTAATGCTGAAGGTATTGAAGAGGGCTATAACTTGTTTACACACATCAAGAATGAGGGCAGGGGGCTACTGATAGGAACCTTAAATTGGGGGCCCCTTGACCAAGGTAGGTGAGGGGCAGATCAAGCATCTTAAAGGGGATGTTCTTACTGATTACTGATTACTGAGAGAGAGAGAGAGAGAGAGAGAGAATATTAAAACCCTTAGCTTTGGCAGAGCCATCTATAAACAGTTTGCTGTAAAGAAAAGCTATTATCATCTTAGTTAGTAATACACAACAATTATAAAACCTCGGCTACTCATGAAACTGAGCCTAAACAACACTTCTTTAATGTTTCTGCTGGTGGCTGTAATCAGATATCTTTAAAATAAGACGTCCTTTACCATATTTGTACAAATAGGGACAAGTCGTGTGTTTATCTAATAATATCCATGGGTCAGACATCTGGCTAAATCAAATACGATTCAAAATGACGTGAAGAAAAATATTACATTATGAACAGCATCATTCAGTTATGACTGAACCACTAACACCTAAAACTATATTGGTCATAACACAGCCATAAGAGAAAATATATCATGAACAGCATGATTCAATTATGCTTAAACCACTTGCACCTCCAGCTATATTGGCATAGTCATAACATCCACAGCTTGGCAAGTTGTGCCTGCACTCTCCTGTAATACCATAGGTGTTGATCCACACTTAAATTTCCCACTTATAAAAGAATATACTTAAGGAAAATTTTTATTCCCACTTATAAAAGAATATACTTAAAGAAACTTTTTATAAGTCAAAGACAACCCATTCCTAAATAGACTGACTGTCAATCAATTAATTTCTCCTCTCTCTAGTACCTACAGATATATTGGTCTAGTCAGAACAGCCACAGCTTTGCAAGTTTTGCCTGGAATTTAAAACTCTTGATCCAAACTTAAATTTCACTCTTACAAAAAGGGTGGACAGTACTTACTAAATATTTGTATAAGTCAAAGACATCCACTTCCTCAAAAGATTGACCACCAATCAAAAGTTCTTCTCTATTGCGTGCCTGGCAGGAAGCTTCTTCTTGGAGCAAAGAATTGCACAGCTGGAAAAAAGGAAAAATAAGTGGGCAACCATGTTGGAAGGGAGGAAACTGATAAAAAAAAACACAGAAAACAAGAAGTGATACAGAAAAACATTCCTCTAAATCTTATATATGAATGTCTGGGCTTCTATTAATACCCACAATGCAAAGGCAAAAAGGTATGATATTCAATGACCTTGATTCTTCTGATATATGGACATTTACTTTAATATTTACTGAAAAGCATATACATAAAAATTAAACTTAATACAAATCACCAGAAAGGCTAATAGTCAAGTAGGAAGGCCAGGAAAAAAGCTGACATAATTATGTGGGATTATGCAGACAAAAACCAGGGTGAAGATATAAAAAGATATGTGCAAAAATCAACCGTTTTGATCATAATTATCATTAATGGAATAGACGCCATTGCCTCATTCAAGCCTGTCCTGGGATGCCAGTGACAAGTAGCCTACCATAAGTACAATACCAGTGATGAACACAGCTATGGGACTCTGTCCTGGGATACCAGTGTAAGAACTGTACCAGTGCTGAATACAGCTATGGGACCCCATTCTCTCATTTCTGAAAGGAATAATATTACGTCAAAATAAAGTTCACCAAATATACTTCACCAGAGCAGAAAAAACCAATGGCACCTTAAAATATATACAAGGTCCTACAAACTCTCTATTTCTAGATCAGAATACCCAAGTGGCGTGAACAATTATTGATATTTGTGCATCGAAACTTAGGAAACAATAAGGGATCGAATTCTACTATAAGAGAAGAATGTAGGAGAGTCAGAGTCTCTTACGTAGTTTAAATAGGATTCAATACTAAACACTTAGTAAATAATACGATACTCATACGTAGCAATACTGAGCAATAATGGAGACCTGACGCGCCATTTAACCCCCCCCCCTTTTTTTTTAAATATCTGGCTTAATTATACAATATTAATAAAACTCAGTTTGCTTCATTATTATTAAATGTGTGGGTAAATGTTGATAAAGGGTCCAGATTTGGTGGAAAATAACCCCCCTTCCCCCATGCAAACAGACCTGGCTATACACTCTTAATGTAATAAGTATGTTAATATCTGGCTTCATTATACAATGTTGATTAAGCACCTTAGCATAATTATGATTAACTTTGTAAATAAATGACCAAATTTAGTGGAAAAACAACATAACCCTTCCCCCCATCCAACATGCCTGGCTACACACTTTTAATGTAATGACATGTATTCCAATACCACATATGTTGCAATGGGTTATTTACACAAAGAATATGATATTGATACAATACCTTTTGCTTAATTATCATAAATATGTTGGCAGAGGTCCAAATTTGGTGGGAAAACAACATAACCCCTCCCCCTCTACAAAAGACCTAGCTACATATTTTTAATGTAATGGCATGTATTCCAATATCACATATGTTGCAATGGGTTACGTACACGGACAAAGAATACGGTATTGATACAACACCTTTCACTTAATTATGATAAAATATGTTGGCAGAGGTTCCAACTTTGTGGAAAACCAACATACCCCTTCCCCCCCCTCCCACAACAGACTTGGCTACACACTTTTAATGTAATGATGACATGTATTCCAATACCACATATGTTGCAATGGGTTACGTACACAGACAAAGAATACGATATTGATACAACACCTTTTGCTTAATTATGATAAAATATTTTGGCAGAGGTCCAAATTCAGCGGAAAACCAACATACCCCCTCCCCCCTCCAACATTCCTGGATACACACTCTTATTGTAATGACAAGTATTCCAATACCACATAAGTCGCGATGGGTTACGTACACGGGCAAAGAATACGATATTGGTACAACACCTTTTGCTTAATTATGATAAAATATATTGGCAGAGGTCCAGATTTGGTGGAAAATAACCCCCTTAACCTACCCAACCCTTCCCAACTGGAAAAGCAACCCCAACCCCCTCCACCCTTTCCAACAGGCCACGCTGGCTACTAGGCAACATTATCCCCTACCTACAGACGAGACATTACATGACAGTATGCACTTGTAATGGAAGGACAAGTATTGCAATACGGCCCAATACGTTGCAATACGCAAAAGATAAAAAGGTTGAATATACAGCTGACGAATGTAAAATACAGAGAAAATCATACCTATTCTCCTGATAATGATGAGAGAGAGAGAGAGAGAGAGAGAGAGAGAGAGCCTACTCTCTATCTACACAAGCGTTTTGTGATTCGCAACACTTATATGGAAAAGTTTTCCAGTTCAAACAAAAAATGCCAGCGAGAGTTTCCTCAATCTAGACCGATACGAAAGCATATCTCTTCAAGTAATATAAAAAAAAAAAAAACACTTGTAAAATTCACAAGTTACCGGGAAATGGCTGGTAATAACACGGCACCGTCGGATAACAGGAAAAATCGGTACATTTGGACAACCTATACCACATGTCACAGAAAATCATTTAGTTTAGCCCACCAGCTACGTACGATAAGTCCAGCTCTCAATTTTGATATTCGAGTCAAGTGATAACATTTAATGAGCCACTTTATACTATAATATATATTCGACGCCGCCCGCCCCCCCCCCCCCACCCGCCTCCATCATTTCCCATCAGAGAACACTCATTTTTACTAATATAATCGGTAATAATCAGCTTTCTTTCATAACCATTCAACTGTTGATTCCCGAATTCCAAATTTACCACGATGCTCTTAAACAGAAAACAATATATACAAAAGTTTATATAGCCAGAATGTTCACAGTTTTGCCGTTTAAAAGTGCCACAAAATCGAAATATTATTTTTTTTATATTGACACTCCAGATCACAATGCATATGAGTTGCTACAGCCTATAAATACTAGACTGTAATGAGCGATTTCATCAAATGCAGGCCTTCAGGCATTAACTACTAGAGCGAGACAGAGAGAGAGGAAGGGTTTTCCGAGGGTTCTCAGTACGAGAGAGAGAGAGAGAGACGAGGCGCTTTTCCGAGGGTTCTCAGTACGAGAGAGAGAGAGAGAGAGAGAGAGAGAGACGAGGCGCTTTTCCGAGGGTTCTCAGTACGAGAGAGAGAGAGAGAGAGAGAGAGACGAGGCGCTTTTCCGAGGGTTCTCAGTACGAGAGAGAGAGAGAGAGAGAGAGAGAGAGACCTAATGACCTAACAGGTGGGCGTGGCAGTCTCTTCAAGCTGCCAAACTTGAAACGGCTAATGAAAGACTAAATTGGATAAGCTTTCTCTTACTTTCTAACAAAAGCTACGCAGACAGGGTTGTATAAATGCAAAGAAAAAGAGAGCAAAGCGCCCGCAAGCGTGCGTAAATTTCCCACACCTATCAACTAGCGTCCACAGAGAAACTGGTGTAAAAATCTGGACGCAATTCAAGTGTCCTTTCCTGCTTGTGACGGCCGTGTTCGAAAATCGGCGTCATTACATTACAACAAAAACCTTCAATTAATCATTTAAAAATCTGTCCCGAACCTGAATTAATGGCCATACCTTTAAATAAATTAGCAAATAATAATTGGGTCTCACTACAAACCGTTGTCCACCACTCGGTAAGCAAGCAATTCACCCGTGATCACGGTTGTTCCCCTAATTTAAGCAGTATGTCGCAAATTCGTGACGATAATCCAGCCTGTAATCAGTCTAGTCACCTTGCTCACAGACTAATAGATGAATCAAGTTACGAATTGGCCATATTGAATCA